>JABASD010001230.1:0-44556 GCA_019776165.1 Pogonognathellus flavescens | reverse complement strand
GATATAGATTTTAAAATAATAAAATATAAAATAATAAAATATAAAATAAAATATTTCAAATCACCTATCGGTCTTTTTACATTTGTTACAAATTGTAACAGTTTATTATTCATGAGCGGAGCATATAAAGCTCATGTGTGTTTTTGTTTTGCATGGATTGCATTAGTTTGCAATAGTTTATTACTATTATTACACATTAATTTATCTTAAATAATATGATTGCCATTGTTATTATTTCTTTGCGGAAAATTCTTTGCCGAAGGAAGTTGTACGCGAATAATTCACAGTTAAGGCACACTTGCGTGCATTACGGGTTTTAAACGCTGTCGTATGTCAGTAGTACCTGTGTGCATTTGTGTCTACAGCTAATAAAACAGTTGCTTTTTGTATTTTTAAAGTAATTGCAGCAATGTTTCTAGATGATTGTTACAGGTGGATTGTGTGCATACACACGTGTGTGTGTCTGTTGAGTTTATTACGAAATGATACTGCCCCTTATGTAAAGTGTGTTTCTACATTAACCTCTTTGTGTGAGACGACGACAGCTTTTGTACGGTTCACGTCTTGTGATAGTTAGTACATTTCTGTCACAGTGCCATGCTATGTGCTACAGTAACAGCGACTTAAAATGTCTAGCAACTATTTCTAATGACAGGACTGTTGCTGTACTTGTAGTAACTGTTGACCCTAAAAATTGGCCACGGTTATTGCCTGTGAATACGAGATATGATACAGAAACTAATCTGAACAGGAAAATAAATGCAAGGAGGACGCGAGGATTTCTTTCACGAAAATAGCCTCCACTTTTTACAACGGCAGAGCAATAACATGTCGTAAATCCACTCCAAGCTAAAAGTCACCACGAAATGTAGAAATGCAAATGAATGAGACTGCGTGTTTCACCTTCAGCCAAGTTCAAGTCCATTTTGTGCTTGTTGTAATATTCCTCACAATAATATTATTATTGTATTTACTCAAATATTTATGTAGGTGGTGGTTGGAGAAGGAATGGCGTGGTGTTGGCCGCGCACTCACATCGTCCAAGTCCACCAAAAATAATTTGCATTCGATAATAAAGCAAACACAAAGAATGCTACAGACACTCCAAAGCGTGATTTGAATGCCACAAACCAAACCGTGTAATATTCGGCAGATTATTTCATTCTACTAATATTTACGTTATGCATGAAATGTACCTGCACAGATTATGTTAATAAATATTTGTGTGTTTCGTTGGTAGAGGCTGCAGCTTTGTCTGATACTTTGGGAGTTGAAAGTGACGATGTTAATAAGTGGAATGAAAAGATGCGGAATAAGTTCCACCTTTTATTTTTGATTGAATTGGTGATGTTTGTCTCTGTGGGATTGGACTCTCTCGCAGGGACACAATCAATACACAGATGAATATTGCATTACACACAGATTTATATTTATATATGCGACTAGTACTAACACATCCACACATTTGCAGCCGTATACATAAACTCATCCCTGCCACTCAACCAGCCTCACCTGCTCAGCAAATCCGAAACAATGAAAAGAGTTGGAGTGGCAAGTGTTCAGGTTGAAGTGAAATAAAATTATAAAAGGAAATCTCAGTTGGATTGGATTTCAATCAATCCTGAAGACATGTTCCTTATAACTCAGTCTAGCCTGGCCATAGCAGAATCAGAGCTATACGAGTTGCAGTGCATGATGAGCTACATGATTGTAGTATATGAAATTGACTTTGGCTGTAGCACACAGAGCAGAGTTGGTTGGAGGCTGACAATGAGAAGACAGAGCTGTTGAAGGTACGGAGGTTTTGGTCGAAGGAAATTGACAATGTGGAATGGGATAATAACTCTTGGACTAATAATGTTTCTTTTCGATAATATCTAAAAGGATAATAATATGGCTCTCCATTCCGGGTTCTTCGCTCACTATTATCAAATCAACTCGAACGCTAAACGATTTATCAAATGGGCACTCCCTTCTTTCACAGCTATCGCACTCTCCACACACACAACTACACACACACACAACTCTCTTATAGTCTTATAACATACCTGTGTGCTCTATCCATCTAACTCAGCTAATGCAGCCATCCAAATACACAGCACTTCGCCTTACCAAAGAAACGCATGTTGGCTCTATGGTAGTGGCATGGCTATCTGTCCATCTCTCTCCGAGTGTATTACATAATACTTGCTATGCTTGCTATTCAGATATGATGTGCCTTGTGTGATACGTGAAGAAGAATGATATAAGGCAGTAGTTTAAAAACATGGCCATATTGAGCTGTACGTTGAAATATTCCATATCTCATCCATGAATCCAATTTATTCAACAAATGAAATGAATCTGCTGCTTCGCTCTGTACGAAACATCTCTCAAATCTCTCTTCAGAGCTTGCACCATGCAATTGCTCCAAGCATATATCAACCATATTACGAAGCATATCATGAAGCATATCATGAAGCATATCATGAAGCATATCATGAAGCATATCATGAAGCATATGATGAAGCATATGATGTTGTGTTTAAAGAGTATGATAGTATAAAGGACAAGTATATTCTGCGAAGACTATTATTACGATTGCATTATGTTCGAGTGAGTGGGCAGCATTTTGATGATATTTCCATTATTTGCACTACCTACAGAATTCACTGACGCTCAATGAATTTAATCTGATCAACTCATTTTGCTGATCTCTGACTAAAATATTTCATTATTTCCCTCGTAGCTTCCACAGACTTCCACATCATGCTTTCTACTTCACACAACGGATACAACTGACGCAGTGAGACTCCTCCACCAACAACTTCAGCATCATCATCATGACCACTTTGTTATTTAAATAAAATCTGATGATGTACACAAAATATTAGCGCTGTGTGCACTAACGTTTAGCCATCCTATTCCCATCCTCCTTCCAATTCCATCCACAGCCAATTTTGTTGTCTCCTAGTTCTGTCGATCGAGTACAAATCGGAAATAACGACGCTGCACATCGTTCAACGTACAGTGGAGCACAGCACGCAAATCTTCAATTTCAATTGTAGCAATTCTTCCAACCAAAAGTTCTCAATTGGCATGATCAGAAATGTGAAGGAGGCAAACGGACTTTGTACGCATTTATGACTACTCTGACTTTATTCTGTTGCACTATTTATACATTTCTATTAGGTATATGCATCAAATAAATAATATTCATTTACTGTGTGCCACAGGACCATCCGAGCATCGCCATTTCATTGTACGCGCTGAATTCACCAGAAACATTTTTGTTATCGTTCTTGCGGAATTCAGCACTCATGGAGTTCTGCTTCCATATCAGCAATTCCTTCCATCGCCAATTCAGTTCCTGTTCCAATGCTCTTTCCCTGTCTGCCCTCATTTTATTATTTTCTACACCTGTTTCATTCAATCGTCCACTGCATGCATATAACTACTCATATTACCCTACTCTTATTTCGTACGAATAAAATCTCACACAAGTACGAATTTTGTATTGTTCAATGCCAGAAATATCGTTTCATTTGAACCATGCAATGCTTTGGTTTTCTTCGTGAGTTCAATAATTATGTCAAATTACGGGACAATTCATCAGAGCTTAATTAATACGCAAACCAACTGTAAATTTTGTAAGGTCTATCCACACAGGAACATAAAAATGGAGAAATGACTCCTGTGAGGCTATGGCAGAGTAGAAAAAATGATATTTCGTTGGTTGCATAATTGGGTGAGTGTGTAGGTGAATAAAAAATTTCTATGAACTGTGCACTGCCCACTGCAAGATTTTACTTGAGTTATAAAAAATGAAATGTTGTTTGAGATTTGTATGGCGAGTGTGAGATAATTGTGTCTTTGAAGCGGTTGTGACGAGAGTAAATAAATATTTATGGTTTGTGTGACTCCATTCAAGCAATAAACCACATTAAAAGGATTCTGCTCATTCCAAGTCCTATAAAGAGTCACACAGTTTCCACTTAAACAGAAGCTGACACACTGAAGCACTCGAGTACACGTACAACTGTTAAAAATGTGCCTTGTACATGACGCAGATGTTGGTAATGACAGGTAGTGTGGTTGCAAACCAATTGCAGAGTACCTGTTTCTTTTTGGCTTGTTAGTTGAGGATATGGAGTCCTGCATTCTGCTGCTGATCTTGGACGTTGTGAGTGGACTGTCAGCAGAATCGCAAATGTGATGCAACAGCCACTTTGAATTAAGTTTCCTTTCATTTGCAACAGTCATTTAGTTCCAATAAATTTACATGTGTATCAATAAAACTTTAACATGTCATTCCACTTGATTGTTATTCTTCCTAAGCGAACGACTGCCACTACTACTACCAATTCTACACAATAACAAGTCTCTTCATGTTTAGCTATGTCAAAGGGGAGTTTCATTACACTTGAGACGTCTGTGTATATATTAGAGGCGGTTACATGATCGTAGAACGGTTCTGGTGGGAAAATGTAACGAAATATGATAAAATGGTTTAATCTGCAACAGGAGCATTGCATTCATCTGCATTGACACGGTCAATTCGAAGAAAGAAGTGATTAGCAGCAACGTTGTAAATAATTCCAACTGTCCTGTCTCTTTCTGCTCGTTCTGTTGGTACTTAGAATGGAATTACTAATAGTACTTCCATTATTTGCTCTGTTGTTATAGGAGTGCAGGGCCACAGAGTAGTGGTTGTATTTTTCATGTAATAAAATGATTACATGGTTTGGAGGATAAGGAAAGGTAGGTTGAGTTAATGTTGGTATGCACACGGCAGCTCGTAGCGCTATAATGATGATAATAATAATGGAACGTAAAGTGTAGTACGTTTATTTATGTGTATGTTCAAGTACAAGCTGCCAAATTAAATTGAGGCAAACCTTTTTATTGTCAAGTCAAGTCAGGAGTTGTGTGAATACAAAAACTTCCAATCCAATCGTCCACCGTTGCGCAACGACCAACGACGAAATCTGTACAGCGATACTGCATTTGACTGTGTTGGTTATAGGGATATCAACACAAGTATTTCAAGAATATCAACACAAGTATATCAACACATTGTGAATTGGCAGTAGTAAAAAACAGAAAGACTGTTCATTGATAGAAGAGTGAGGCAGGAGAGGTAGAAAAGTGTACAAAGAGCAGAGCAGAGACTGGTTGAAAAGGCAGGAAATTCTTATTAGAAATAGTTCTAGTCAGCATATCCCCACCTAATTTTACACAATGTTCAGTTGCACCAGAAATTTCTGTGAGGATTGCAGAGAACACATAAAATGTAACAGTAATTGAGCCAAGTACACAACGTCTGAGAACAGTGGGCAGACAATATACACTTGCGAATTACCAGTCACATTAACATCTACCAGCTAATACCAACACATCCCATTCCGTATGCTCACCATGTACGACCCATCATATAAACATATACACGTATCATATAGACATATCATATACACGTATCATATAGACATATCATATACACGTATCATATAGACATATCATACACACGTACACGTCCATCCAGTCTCCTGCATCCCAAACATATTTACACAATTCAACTCTATATGTCACATCACACAAATTTTGTGTACACAAGAAAATTCCTACAGCTACAATGTACACAACCAACCCTGTACTAATGTAACTTGCTTGTAGCAATATTTATCAATAATAAATAAATAAAATTCACAATAATAAAATATTACGATGCTGCTTAGATTTCCACAACTAGTTGTTATGAATTTCCTACTCGCATTTCACACAGTTCATCATTGACAATGACAATGTTCCAGATGTATATACAGTAAAAATAAAAACAATTGGCTAAAATACATGTAGTCTGATTGATATAAGGAGTTGGTGTATGTATACTCCGTAGAGATAGGTATATGCATGAATTGTCTGTTGTATGAGCAATATAATTGGTTGAATGTGGAAGCTGGAACTATTTGTCATACTAAATCGAGAGTTAGAGTGTAAGACGAGAATTGAGCATTTGAGTGCGTGGGTTAGTGCAGGTAGAAATAATAAATTGCACGTGTATTGGAAGAAAAAGGTTTTTATGTGAAGAAGTTGTTGCTTTGATGGTTTGGTCGAGTGAGTCTGAAAGATGTGCTCGTCTCAATCTCAACTAAACAGGCCATGCTCAATTAACTGGCCCAGCAACCAAACGCTTTTTCTTCTGCATCATCTCCTCCGTGTCACATACGACAATTCTACACGCATCTTCCTCCCAACAAATATCCCACATTCTTCAACACTATACATTCCTCCTTATGTGCACTACCATGTTATTATTAAGACTGAAAACAGTACGGAAGTAAAAGTAACCATTCTAAAAAAAGGGTTTTATTTGCAATAAGAGATCATGGTTACACGTTATATTTATACGTGTGGCTATTTATACACAGTCGCAACTACGCACATCCACGCACCATCATCTTATGTCAGTCAGACTAGTCAGACAACACAATCTGAAAATATTGAAGATTCTTAGTCGGGAGGCTGCTACAGCATACTTACAAATGTTTAACTTTGATACCACAGAAGCTTCCCTTGTACATCTCACACTTCTATGTCAAACTATTTTATTATCTGTCTGTCAAAGTACACGAATACAAATACACAATATTTGAAATCTGTTAAATGACATATAATATATTATGTCGCTAAAAGTTCAATGTTAAATATCTACGTCCTCAGCCCATCCCTTTTTGATGTGGGGCTTTTGTATTATTATGCAGTAGGTGTACTCTTAAACGATCAATCATTACTGCAATAGAATGCAAACACTTGCTCATTCTTCTACGTCTGTTTACTTTCCTTCCATATTCGAGATTAAGTTGAACTTTTAATGTCTTTCTGTTGTTCCAACTACATCATCAATTAATTGAAGAATGAAGGTGTTTGTTTCTCAACGCATGAATTCGCATTAATACGAATAAAAAGGTTCTGTAAAGTGAGGCACGAAGTACAAAAGACTAAAACCCCGTCAGAAATGTGCGAGTTCAGTATTTACCGAATATTTCATTTGCCTGATGCATTAATTGAGTACAATGTGGTAAAAGACATTGTAATCAATTATTCATAAACAGAGACCGGATAGGCAGGATTCTTTTAAGCGTCACTTCGTAGCCAACTGTGATTAAGGATATTCAAAGGGTTTCTGGTGATAAAGTTCCTTAGGAGCTGAAAAACCGAATTTCATTTGTCCTTCTTTGAAAATACTACGGTTCTTATCTTCAAAATTTTAGGATCTTTTCTATCTTAAAAAGTACAGACTTAATGTGTCCTACATAATACATTTTACGTCTAAAGATCTTCTAATTTATTCTATTTTGGCAATAGACGTATCGAAGGGGAGTACTGAAATTCGCTCCACCCTCTAAAATTTTGAACTTTACATTAGATATTCCAGAAAAGTGCCAAAATTATTTCCAAAAGGTCAAATTCACCAACATTTTAGGCTAAGCTGGAATTTAAGGTATTTTTCATTTTAAGGTATGATTTCTACGTATATAATTAAACTATTATTATACAAAGATTCTAATTAGACTCTTATTTTACCAATTTTAAGGTGCTGCTTATCCGGTTTCTAGTGATAAAATGTTTGCTTGAATGAGAGACAAATGCACACAGCTGTTTGTAATAAATGAACAGTAACATTAAATAATTTATATATTCGGCAACAAAACAAAGGAAAGGAGGTTGATAAAGAGATGTGGATTGTGGACTGCTGTAAAGCTTTTAGTGCTATTCAAAGTTATGAAGTTGCTAATGGAGCTTTACTTACGGTTCACAATATCACAATTACAAATTACAAGAAACAGGTGATCGTCTAAATTGAATTTTGTGGTGGTGGGTCCTTCAGAACATCCCAACTAAACAGCAGCACCGAAGTTTCTAGTAATGACTGTGACGGGAAAAATTCGTTTTGCTTTGCGAATTGTTTAAATTGCAATGCACGCTGTTGGTTTCTTGACGCATGCAGCGAATTCACCTTTAGCTTTCAAACAGTATTTGCAAAACACATTATAATGGTTGGCAAGGGCGTATCTAGGATTTAGAAATGAAGAGGCTCTTGAAATTTGGAGGCTCGTATACAAAAAGGGCTACTGTACCTTTTTTCAACGTCAAGGGAAAGAGCGCCTCCATCACTCCTCCGACAAATACGCCCTTGGTGGTTGGCTATGCACACATAGCTGTGTAATATTATATATAACCTAACAGTGACGGCATAAAGACAAGTTGCAATGTCAAAGTGGCAGTAAAATAATTATTAGTCTTTGTTAACAACGAGAAACGGAATTTTGTGTTGTTTTAGCGTTTTGAAGTGCAGACTGCAACTGTGCTGGACATAATTAACCGTACTGAGTATCAAAGTAACATTAAACGATGATAATAATTACGATGGTAGTCATGATGTGTGCACCAACGCTTTTAGCATTTTTCTCTTTTGCAGTGCCATGTATGTGTGCCACGTCTTTACTAGTGGTGACGTAGGATGTCATTCTAATAGGAAGCGTTGTACAACCAAGAAAATAAAAACTGCATTCAACTATGCAAGAGTACATAACATTTGGACTCATCATCGTATAATCATCATGACCGTCACTTTACAACCACAATAATCTTAACTCCCGTTCCATGCACACAACACATATTCCTTAATTACATCCACATAAACGCAATTCATTAAAAGTCAGTCATAAACGGACGGGCACATTTCGTAGCAAACATTCTCATTTTGAATTTTACTACCACAGAAGAATAATAAAATCATTTAACTCTCGCATTGCTTTATTACAGTCAAACATTCCTTTTTTTTTAATTACGAAGTTTACTTTTACATTTTTCATGCAACTGCATCCACAAAAACTACACGGTTTTTGTAACTGCTGCTAAAAGAAGGTCAATAACTTTTACAGGAGTTGTGTTCAGAGAATTTTGACTAATACGCACAGATACAGCTCTTCTTCGCCTCCTACTTCGAAAAATGACTTCCGTGACTAAAGTTCAAGCTTAGATGAGGATTGGATAGTAACAGTGTCACACACTCAAACTGTGGACACTGCGTCTGTAACAAACTACACCTAATATTGGCATAATGTATCACAAGTTTGATTTTACCTACTCGTGTCAACTCCAGATATTTTCGTTTGTAAGTTTTGGTTATGATGAAGGCAAGAGAGTATTTAAAGGTGTCATGTGATGACTGGTGAAAGAGGCTGTGGAAATGAATCCATTGACGATCCTCGCAAAGTGTCACAGTGCAGAAAATGGAGTTGTGTGTGCGTGTACAGACATTCACTCCACAAAAGCAGATTATTCTTTAGCCTTTGAATTCCACACACGTCTCTTGGCAATTTCTCATGTCAACTTAATGACTCTCACAAATATGAGTTTGATTGGTAGAAGGAAGGCTGTGGCTAAATATAAATGTGCATGAAACACATTTGTTCAGCTCTGCTGTCAATGCAACGTAATTATACACAACGGGAGTTTCGTGAACCTACAAAGCATTTATTATTTGTTTGCATTTTGTGTGTTGATGCTTGCAGAGACGCAAAGATCGAATAAATTCAATCAATAATCTCACGTCCACCAAACTACAACACCACACCTACAGACTGTACAGACTCTCTGCAATCCCACCGTCCTCTGCACACCAAGCCATTGCGAAACAACAAGTCGAGCAGTGAAACGCTTTTGCATATAAATCTAAACAAATACACGCAGATGCACAGATACACCTGTCCACAGGCCATACATTCTACCCAATATAATACACTCTAATACACTATATAATATGTATGCTGTCCATTGATTCGTTCTACGACCACTGCACTGTGTGTAATGTATGTAATGTAATAGCATCATGGTTATGATTCTGACGATGATGATGAGGAATCGATATGGAATGGACATTAAGTGATTAGCTCACCTACCTGTCCATCTCTTTGCCAGTTATGCCTCTGTCTCTCCACACATACAACATTCCCGTCCATAAAATGATTCTGTACATTGTGTAGTGGGTCCTGCATTTATTGCTGCTACGTGCTATTTAATCATGACACAAATAACAATAGGGGAGCAAGATCCCACATCAAACTAAATCTCTTTTGCTTATCTCATCTGCACGCAGCAGATTCTGATCATCAGACGCTTCACAGATAGACACAGATAGATACACCTCACATACAAACACAGATACACGCACACAGTTCACAAAATAATCATAATATTATTCTTGGCTCTGTCAAAGGAAAGAGGGCAAGTACACTTAGAACTACTTCGGCAGAAGGACCCTATAACATTATGTACTCACAATATTATGTAGTTGCAGTGGCATGTGTGGCTCTGGTAGAAATCTGCACTTGAGTTAGTCCGAAATATGCCACTCAGTTCTTAACTAGGCTAATCATTCGCTAACTGGTTTAAAATAGCATTACACTGCAAAGCCCACCGTCCGCAACCATTTCGCTCTACACGCATCAACATCCACAACACAATTTGCCATACATGTGCTGATGTGCTCTTTGTGGGGCTCTTTGTTGTGTGTTCGATTGGTAGTGAATGGAATAGAGGTGAGTGTGTAGCACGGCAATATTTATATGCTGCAAGTGTACTGGAATGTGATGCATGTAATGGAGATCAATCAATCACAGCCAAACAAGTAGAAGTAGTTCCAACTTCATCCAAAATGCAACTTCCTTTACATAAAACTATCGGACTGCATTTGGGCGAACAGAATTATGCCATGCACACACACTCAGCAGAAATTGTGTCGCCGCTTTGTTTTCACCACTCACTCCCACCACAACATGTCTCTTCTTATATCTACTCAGCTGCTTTTAATAATTTCCCACATCAAAACATTCTTATGAAATACTTTTGTCAATAGGCTACATTATACCTACTGCAGGCATACAAATTAGAAAAAAGGTATATATGAAATTTAATAAAATACCGTTTTCAATCTTTATATACTTATAAATGTTTTTTGTTGCATAATAATAACAATTAATTCAATAATGCATATAAAGATACATTCCCCTAGTAGTTTGATATTATTTGTTGGTGATAAATATTAACCTTTTCATGTGCCCCAGTAATGCGAGAATTTTACTGAGTAAAGTAAAGTGCACTTTACTCTGTGATAAGAAAGGCAATTTAGTATAATTTAGATGAAAAGGAAAGTTATTAGGAATAATAACAAAGGTACGCAGCGCAAAGGGATGCATCCGTCCATAGTTCTACATTTCAAAGAGACAGGCCTATCATTTCCTTTGAAATGCTACAATTATTAACATAAATAATATCCCAACCACATTATGCACGCTGGATGAATGTTGGTGCACACTGCACACGTAATCCTTTATACTTCGCTTTAAATATTTCTGCAGACAAGAAATGGCTTTAATACGATTTAATGTTATATTTTACACAGAGCATGTTAAATGCAGCAAGTGCCATTATGGGTAGATATACATTAGGGTTATGTCTTGTATTCTGATGGCACCTTGGCCCTTGTGATTAAGGTTTTGGTTATTGGAAGAAGATTTTACATTTATGCAAGTCAAAGCGATTAGCGTGGTGGATGCAGTAAGGGAGAATTTATTTATTTTCTCTTTCGACTGTCTGGCGAATGAGTGAGGGTTGGCCGAGTGGGAATTGATTAGACAAAGATGAAGATGAAACTGTGAGTCGTGTCATCTTTACAGCGGAACAGCCATTATTAGCATAAAACGAAAACTAATCACAATATTAATGCAATCACTTGGCATGTAATTAACCTGACAGTACACAGGCACTTGTTATCACTTAACCCACACCTCAAACACTCAAATCCCAAACAGAATCAAGTCCAACCATACAAAATGTCCCAAATATTTTATGTGCAAAAAGTGGCCTTATATCTTCCTAAGTTCCTAGTGCTAATATTATCAGGGCTTTAACATATTTCTAGTACTGCTGTCACATTCACTTTAATATTTCTATACATGATGTTGCAGTAATACAATCCTTGTCCGTAAAACTCAGCTCAAGCCATAATGTAAATTTATTTCTGCACGACACAAGAAAAACTCAAGCTCTTCCACAGAACTTGAGTGTGGAGATAAAAACTGTGTGACTCTAAACAGTTCCCCGATTCCAAGTGAACAATTCAAATATTTACTTGTAATTGACTTCAATATAATACTCAAATCACCCTAAGGGTCAGCGTACTAAATTTTAAATTGTTGTAAATAAATTACTTTCCCTTACTAATAATATACTATATCACTATATTACTACAAACTTGATTTTAGTTGAAATGATTGCGTAGAAATATTATGACGCTATTTATTTTGCACATAAAAAAGAAATGGTATTGACCGAAATGGTTTTAAGAATGGGAGAGCGTTGGAAATGGACGAAGAAGAAGGCAGGACGACGGAAAGTGTTTCGAGCGTGTTCGTCGTATCATCAAGCAAAACAAAGTTTATTTTCCCAAGTTCGCTTATTTAGGACTTTACGAATAAAGACATAATGCTAATTCTTATTCGACCTACATACAAAATCGCATCTATATCAACAAAAACAAATTATGTACGTAGTAGACGCATACAGTACTTCAAACTACAACGCTTTGTATGCTTCTTTCGCATAAGAAAGAAAGGAAGACGCTGAATGCATTTCAGAAGAATTTTGTTCTGTTGCTCCATTCATTCTTATATGAAGCATAAAAATTCATTTCTGAAGAGCACAAAGTATTTGCATTGCTATCATAGTATTTACTCCACGATGGGCAAAAGGAAACTTGGTCGCATAAGACTTTTCAATTAACCCGTCGTGCACAACTCAATCTGAATGTGACAATATTTTGAGAGTGAGTGCGCCTTTAACATTTAATCTGATCATGAAAATATCAACACAAACAAGTTTCTCTAATTTATGTTCGTTTAAGGTGACGCTACACATTCATGATTCATTTGCAGCAAATCTCCTCATTTCTAAACAAAATGTCTCTTTTTTCTCAACTGCAATATTATCCAAGCAGAGACTACACGTCTTTGAAAAAGCCGTAAGCATCAATATTCACTTTCTCACTAAACAATGCAGACTTCTCTGGTTGTATGTGAAGCAAATGGTGATCTCTGGTCAAACACTCCTCACGATTGAAGCAAGGAAGATTGTGACGATGATGCTGAAGATGATGATTGTAACTAATGATGAACGACTAGGCCGATGAAGAAGAGAGATGAGAGACAGGACAGCTAACAAGGTTTTGTGGCCCTAAGGTCACTTTCAGTCATTCATTCCAATAATCGTCATTCGTTACACATTACACATTACACAGCCTCAACTTCTCATCTCCAACTACAACTGCCGCATTTAACCTAAAAGTCTTCTCTTCCACTTTCCCGTTCATTCATTCTCAATGGGCCACATTCATGACACAGTACCTTCCTTCCTTTCCTTCTATAACACAGTACATATTCACAAAATATCAAACTACTCTACAATTCCTGCATTACATGACAAAAAAGTGGATTCTAAATGAAATCTTTATCTTTTTATACACAGTGCGGTATAGGAATGGATAAGCACAAAGTAGAAGGTTAAAATGAATGCGCACAACCTTAATGACCCTCTCTATGAACATTTTAGTGATATATTTATTTGTGTACGTGGAAAAGTTTTGCATTGACTCAATTTGTATAATTTCCATACACTACAATAATTTATGTAATAGACCCTCTAGTAATTGCACATGATTACATTTTACACATGTACATGATAGTATTAATGTTATGTATAAAGGGAGTGTGCATAAAAGGAAGATGCGTTAGGTCGAGAACATTGCAATATTGCAAAGAATTGATTTAAATAGCTGAAATTGAATTTGTGTGTGGATTAGGCAATTTGTGGGTAATTGTATGAATTGTGCATGAATGACTATTATTAATAATTTAATGATGGCCACGTACGGTCATATCTGCACATTCCTCATTTAGCATTCAGCCAGCTTTTACATCAAAGGCATTGCAGAAACAACAACTGCCCCAGTTAACAAAAATTGCGGCAGTGCTAGTTACGATTATGAGTGAATCTGCTAAAGCGAAATGTGCACACAAAAATACTAAATATGTCAAATACTTCTCAATAATTATTAGCCCTGGCAAGACAACATTTTACGGCAAACAGAAAAACACACACATGCATCATCGATTAGTTCAAAAACCTCTGCTTGTATCTGTAGCATGTTCACACAACCAAAACATCATCAACCTTTTCCGTCAATACAAATATTACAAACAGGCTTGTGTGTTTTGTATAGGGAAAATATCTGTTACATGTATACGATACAATACATACACAAGTACATAAATACTAATAAATAATTACACATGCATCCACGCTAAAATCACCTTAGCAGATTCACAAAAGAACGTGAAGGTGTGCATAGGATTTTTGTGGAGTGACTTGAGCGAATATATAATGGAGAGTGTCAATAAATATTTCGTGAGGGATGGAAGACTTTGTTGATGTTTGGACAGCGAACTGCATTTCACACTTACTTTTACGCTTTTGTCTCAGTCCACTTACACTCCACTCATTTACTGCAAATTGCCGTTTGATTTCCCAAATTCGTGCCAAATTATGACAGCCCCGCTCTCAACTGTCCATCAACCACAAAAATCTTTCAAGTTGTACAATAACCAGACTCGTTTATTGATACACTGCTCCATACTTCTTATTGGCAAGGAAAACATGTGTCTTCTATGCAAACCAAACACCAACCCCATCACCACCACCACCACCATCATCATCATCTTCATCATCATCGCCAGCACTATTATCATCAACATCACATCCACCACTACTGACCGACACCACCACCTTTACACTGAATATGTAAATGTATAACAACTATTTATATGTAACATCTACACAGCATTCGAGATTTTGTAGACGAAGCTGACGGCTGTTGCTTACAAAGTTCAATTATGAGAGTATACAGATCATTAACACATGTCATGCAATAATGAATGAGTAGTGTGAGCAAAAGCTTTGTTCAAATAAATTCCACGACCTGTGTGCACTTTTCACACATGTGCATAATGTCCCATGTTGCTGTGTCCGTACGTGCAATATAAGGACGACGATATTATGATGATGGTTTCGTGTGTCAGAGAATAATTCCCATTCCATGCATCATATTTTATCATCAGACGCTGCCCATGGAATACTAATCAACGGCCAACAACACGCTTTGCATATTCCAACACATCCCTGCACCGCTCTCTGCAGTCTTCTCCATTCAAATCCATAAAAAACACAAGAATGTGCCTTATATTTATTGTTAGCCTTTTTCTGGCTTTTTATGTTGGGTGAATTTGGAGACTGTGTGTGGTTGGGTGCGTGTGTTTGTAGGTTATGGTAAATATGGACACTTTTAACCCAGAGTCATTAATTCACAGCGTTGGATGAACTGGTAATGACAGAAAAGACGAAAGAGCAGACTATTGGCGTTATTACGCTACAAATAAGAAATGGGTGATATTTAGTGGAAGGCTAATTGTTTCCTCATTGCACACTCCATCACTCCACTCCCTTCTCAAACCAAGCTAACACAATTTCCCACTTCTTACATAACCCAAGTCATAAAACTTTTCTTCTTATGCTGCCAATACGTCTCATCATCTCATTCACTACTCTCACCAACATCATTCAAACTGTGTCCAACAACAAACAATCAAAATAGAAAAACTCTGTTCGCATTGCAGGCGGACGACTTGGAATGAGTTGAATGAAATGGATGATTGATGCAACGGGATGTGTGCGTGCGTGATTGCACGCATCAAAACTGCAACAAATAAAAAGTCTCAAAAGTCTGAATCGATATTATGTGTGGAATGCACATAGCCATTTTGAACAGCTTTGCGTCGTCGCTGAAAAAGAATAAAATTAAAGTGATACAAGTTGAAGTGTGCAATTTGAAGAGATAAGTAACAAATGGTCTAAATATCTTCATTTCTATTTCTATTGCATTGCTAGCAGCTTCTTTTAGCGCAGCAGATTTGCAGTCTATGCGAGTGCATCACAAAATCGCAACTTTTGAGGATGCACAGCCATGGACTCCCCGACTGAAAAGTCATGATCGATTTTTGTAAGTGTAGAGTGAATAAAATGTGAGGAGTTTGTGTGAAGTAAAGTGAAAAGGACTACAGAGGAGAGAAAGATGTTATTGAAGTGAGACACATTTGACTCGATAAATCATTGACTGACCTTATTAAACTTCTTTGAAGTGAGCTGAAGAAACTTCATTTGCAATGCACCATGCACCCCTTTGCAGTCCTGTCCAAAATGCAAGGACTCTACACTTGCAGCCTGCAATAAATATTTTTAATTAGTGTCTTGTTCATGTCTTCATGCAAAATAATATGTCGTGGCACAAGTGCACAACTCAAGCTCATCATCTTAAATGCCCATCTTATGTAAAGCCTTCAACACTAAACATTGCAAACACTGCAGTCTTTTCTGTAGTGACACTTCAAAGTGCATTCATAATGTCATCTCCATTTCTAAAACGACGCAGCGTTTACATTTTCAATTTCATTTCTCAGTTGTGACTTGCAAAGATGCAACATTCCTTTGAGAGTTTTGTCTTTAGCAAATAAAATACAGGAGTATACAACATTACGCAAATACTAATGTTGTATTTAAATTTAAAAATGAGCCCCATAAACATACTACGAGCCATTGACGACCCTCTACTGTACGGAACACAGACAATAAAATGTGGCGTGAATCGATATGGATTAGTTGCAGACAGCGTTTAAGTCTTTCTGTGTGAACGTCTGCACATAATCCACGCAGAGATAAGGATTGTGTACGATTTTATGTGTATTGTAGATGGTGCATAGTATAGGAACTGCCGCAGTTGTAAATTGACATGACGTAGTAAATCTGATTATTATGGCTGCTGTAGAATGCAGTAAAAGATTTAATTAGAAGTTGGACTGTGTTCTTCCGTTAAGTGGACGTGGATTTGAGTGTAGGTCACTGCAGACAGCTTAAGGTTGTGGTGGTGGTTGGACTTGGAGTGGGGGAACGCATGTTTCGTGGAAGAAGGACAAGTTGACATTGCATAAGAAGATATTTACTGTTTGGACGCAGTGTAGTGGAATATTGATGAGTTGGATGATGCCATTTTGGCATTTGTGTTGTATTTGGGCTGCCGTATCTGTGATATTGTGATTATGTGTGGATGAGTAGATGATGGTTGAGTGGCTGTTGAATGGGATGAGTAGCACACTACTGAATGTGAGATCAGAATGTAATTTCTATTTTTATGAGTGCATTGAACCTTCCTATTGCTTTGCCATGCTTTTCCCTTCGCTCCCCAACAGCCTCAACGTACACAAAGCGCAATGCACAGCACTTGGTCAAGTTCGACTGCAGAAGATGAAAATTCACTTCCACTCCTCACAAATGAAACACACTCGCTCTTCCTTTATTCCTCTGGTAACAGTAAACACACAAACGGGAGGAGTGGAACAGCTTTACTATTTCCACACACATTCGTTGTCCCATCAGTCCCGTATCCATCATTCCACAATTCTTTCCAATTCTTACAATCATCCGACTCTCCTCAACCCCAAAACTCAACCACGTCGCCTCCACCACCTCCAAATCCAAACAAATCTCCTC
Organism: Pogonognathellus flavescens; assembly: GCA_019776165.1. Taxonomy (NCBI): domain Eukaryota; kingdom Metazoa; phylum Arthropoda; class Collembola; order Entomobryomorpha; family Tomoceridae; genus Pogonognathellus; species Pogonognathellus flavescens. The sequence goes on along the minus strand of JABASD010001230.1, from coordinate 26,859 downwards.
CTCAGTCATTTATAGCCCATGGAATAAAAAACAGTCTTCATGTAGACCCCATCGCCATTTCTAATTAATCATACACAGCCCAGAAGAATAAATAAACCCAGAAGTTTCTCTTTCCAGTCCGCCAGCACAGAACACAATTAATGCCTCTAATATACATCTACATAATAATGCACTGCATTCATCTAATTAATCCACATTCATATAATTCATAAGTGTGTACTAAAATTCCTGGGGATGAAATGATGAAGTTCTAAGATGGTAAAAATAATCAATCTACTACAATGGGAGCAGAGTGTCTGTAATGACTGTAACTGTAATCGTTGTAAGTGTAAGTGTAGAAATTGATTTCATAATTAAGGCGTTGCTCAGTGGTTTTAATTGTTTAAAGTTTTAACAAAATTGTAATTAAATTGCGTGCAGCTTGCACGTTCTTCCATATTTTACTGTAAAGATTCAGGTGTGAGATCATTGTAATAAATAAGAACCGTTTTGTGCTTAAATACATACATCACTGTTTTCATCCTTACTTAGATTAATTTAATTTTAAGATGTATTCTCATCCCCGGATCTGTATACAGATTGATGCATTTTATTAGGGGAGTGCTGTGGGAAACCCTACTCCAATTTAATTTGAAAGAATTGATATCGAGATGTTTCTATCGTCAACGGACCTCCAAAACAATTAAATTATATTTTCGTCTACTCTTTTTGCTCTTGTTTGCACAATATAGTTAGTAATTATGATTGGTTAGTCGTTAGGTTAGTTGACCTTAATTGACAAAACAGAAATCAATACGATTCTAGTGTTTAGAAATATGTACACCATTTTAACATTCGTAGATTCTTGTATAGAATGTCGTTAGATGAACTTGATTTAATTTGTTGAAATCAGGCGTTTCCCAATATGTAATTTCTACACTTCTGCTATGCACCTACCTACCCATAGTATTATTGTACTTTCAGAGATGCTTGGTTAGAGTAGGGATTTAATAAGAAGGTGTTTGTAATATGTATCAAGTATTTAGCAGAAGGTTGGAAATGTTTAAAATGACATTGACATTCGGTTGGAAGGAGCTTGCAGCCACACCGCAGCAACCACCACCTCCTGAAGTCTGTCGCTAGTTGAGTAGCCATGCACTTGCACCTGAGCGTGTAAGTACAAATATTGAATTGCATAATAAGACGCCTTTATAATTTGTAGACATTGCTGTGCGTCAAATATTTGTAGTCTGGGTCGTTCAAACGTCTGTGGAAATGTTTTGCGTGTGGGTGTTACTCAATAACGTGATTCTCTTTAACGGGATGAGCGATGAACGTCTCTTGGATATTTAGCGCTTTGTTCACACCACCATGTCTCTAATACCGTAATAATAATACTAATACTTATGTACTTTACTGGAATCACACACGGCTTGTTCGCATGGACATAAATAAATCAATACAAAGATGAACCTAGGAAAGTCAAGACTTAATAGAAATGTGGCAATATTCTTCTTTATGCATTCTCCATGTAAATCCGTGGCAATATTATGAGTGAGAGTGAAACAACAAAAATTCAATTTCCGCATGAGTCTAAACAGAAGTGAAAATCTGGAAAATAGATTTATGATGAAAAAATGATTTGTGTATTAGAAAGGAGCTGCGTCTCTGCGTAGGAATATTGTGAAAGATTGGAACGGAGCTGATTGCACGCTAAAGACAATTAGTAGAAGGTGTTTTGTTAATGATTATTGGTATGACCCCTGCTGACACTGTGCAAATGGGAAGAAGGACAGTCCACATAATTTCTACATAATAAACGTTTTGCCAACTTTATTAATTAGTGTTGCTTCCTACGGTTGTGGAGTATTCTCATAAATTTGGGATTGCATGAAGTGAAAAAAGCAGCCTGGTGAAGAAAAAGGAGAATAAAGAATGTAGCTGCCTGTAAAGAGGCTACAGAAGACTGGAATGGCTTTTGCGAATAATTTGTTGGGGAAGAGACCTGACATGACTTGAGAATGTGTCTGCAGCGGAGATATAAATTGAGAAAAGGAGAATTAACTGCACCTATTCCAAATTTCTTCTGTACTTTCTGCTTGCATGTTGCAACTTTGCAACGAAATGGCCAACTGGCTACACAAGACCCACAAGTCAGAAAGTGAAGTTGTGGAGACAGAAGGGAGGAAGAGGAAGGACTGGGAAGACGAGGACTTGGTTGGGACTGCAGTGCAGTGTGTCGTCTGTGTGGCTGTAGCTCTGTTCTCCCTGCAAATGCTCAGTGTGACACTGCAATTGGATTTTGTTTGATTATGTATTGGCATGGCATGAAATGTGCAGCAGTAAACAATGCCATGCCAATTCCAATCCCAGGAATCAAGCCAAATACAGAAATTCATCGCAGACGACGATGCTCAGTCGATTTATTTCCTAACTAGACCTTCCTTCTGCACGTCACGCTCTTTCCATCCAGTCCAAGTCTCCACCACCCAAGTACCACCGAACCAAACACCCAGATTATCCAAATCTCCTTTCGAACTCCACTTCAAACAACACCATTGCCTTCACAGATACGTCTATTGCTTCTTTGGTACGGAATCCGTGCAAACTACCGCACACCTTATTACTTGCAGTTTTGCAGCTTACACTTTTAGTTACTCATCTTCTTGTTGTCACTTGCAAAGTACCTCGCATTGAACAGAAGAGACAAGTGCTAGTTGAGTCTGTGTGCGTGATGCAAGTACCGCAGTAGCTATGTGTGGTATATTATGTGCTATATGTACACCTCTCCATTGATTGCCTGAGTAAGTAATACGTCCATTTATATTCGTAGATAGAGACAGAGTTGGCATAGTTAGTAAATCTGTAGCAGCCTTCCAACTGATTGCCTTCTGTCCACAGAAGAGCGAGACAGAGAGAGACAATGTAGGCTTGGTTGGTTGTGGAGGTTCTCTTTTATTCGGGTGGACTGATGCATTGATGTGAGATGAAGTCTGAAGAAGAGGAAGTGAAGTGAATGGCGGTGCGTGGAGATAGACGGAGCTGGATATTTGTTCTGTGTAGTCAATGTGTGTTTACTGATGATGAAAGTGCAAACGTGGCTTACAGAGGATGGTGCACGTATATAGACTGGAAAAAGCGTTTCTGTGAGTCTGTCCAGATTACAACATCTGATCTCATCTCGGCAGCAGCAGCAGTCGCACACAACAATCGCAGTCAAGTCAACTCACCCAGCAGCCCATCATCCCATTGTAAAATCCAGTCTTCGCCAAACACACAGAACTGGTACATCTACACTCAAGTCCCCGCACCTCCCACTATTCTTCTATAGCCCATCTATCCAAATGTATACCAGCCCATTTCAACACAAGCGGTAGTGATCACAGACATATACAAATACTAAATTCCCCGATTTTTATCCTTCGCTTTGAACATGTGCGCCTACCTTTCAAAATCCATATCATTCATCCGCTATATCTCAAGTGTGTTTCTGCTTCATCCAATGCACATAGAAATGCTATATGTAGTACATACTCACAGCAATCACATTCACTCAGCTTTGTTTCCACACTTTCGTTTCCAATCTCACATCAATCAGCATTAAACAACTGATAGGTGCGAATTAGAAGCCACCAAATCGTCCTCGAAATGAAAAAATGCAGATTTGAACACAGATACGCATCGCAGTACACGAGTAATAATCAAATGCCACACCTAAAATAATTCTACTTAGAAAAACCTTGTCTACCATTTCAATGTCTCGTTTTCAATGCTTCTTTCGTGTTTTGTAAATTCTCCTTTGTTTATTGCTGATACGTACAATTACATTTTTGCATACTATTTTTACATTTTTTTTTTCATTTTCCAACTTTGGCAAAAATGGCAATAGTTGATGAATTAATGAAAGTAGTAAAGGGTTAATAAATGTATACTGCGAAGTGTTGACCACCGACGGATTATCTCCACGAGCAATAGAAAGATGATAGTTTCTGCCTTAGTATGGGCAACACATTTCCCCCGATATGTACTATGGTGTGTTGTAGATTTGTTTGCATGACGGTACAGATAGGATAGGATTGTATTGCAGAGGGAGGATTGAGTGAGTGTAGCGGATGGCTGTGGAAGGTTTTTGGGACGAGACATTGACAAGAGAGACAAGTACATGATGTGATTGTGAGGAGGCTGTAGAATATTTGCAGAAGAGAGTTAGTTGGAGACCGGGTGGAAGGGAACTGTGATCTGCGGGGAAGTTGTGAAGGATGATGACAGACGAGTGGACAGAACCGGACGAGGTCTATTGACACGACGACAACAACAACTCAACTCTTGTCATCAACAAACTTTCCTTCCAAACTGTCAACTCAACCGACAAACACACACCGTGTCCTACAAATCCCAACCAACTCTTCCAAACAAACAGCCGCCTTCTCCACCTTCATCCACTTCCAACTCCCGCTTCCAACTCAATCACCTCCGCCAACACACAACACTCTACGACACACTCCAGTCCCTTCCCAAATATCCCAAATCATCACTAACAAATAAATCTCCTCGTCAAATCCACTCGCTTACGCTTTCCCTATTTATTGATTGCTCTAAGACATAACTGCATCTTGCACACAATCACATTTAACCAGTAGGTCATGCAAGTAGACAACTACAACCAGTCAACAATCCACAACTTGCAGCGTTACTTCTCCTTATAACCAACTCCTATTCTTTCTATTTTTCATTTTTGCATTCAGGAACTGTTAAAAAACAAAACATTTGTAGCCAACATTCAGTTTAACTGCAGGATTCAACGGAAATACAAAAAGTCGCGAAAACAAATACAAGTCGCTTATAAAGAAAAGTAAACATAGAATCTTGATTTCCTGCAGTCAGGGATATTATGATGCATTGTATGACACGTTTTTCGGGGTCTTCAGTTACACGAATAGGTGTAGAATATATTAGTTGCATACGTCCTATTTTTTAATCTGTAGTTTCAGTTATAGCAAAGATTTGTTTAGAAATATTTCCTAATACGACAAAAACTGAGATAGTTAAGATGGGTATTCCAATTTTTCCAATTATGCCCTGTGCCAATTTCAATTTCATCTTTATTGTCTAGCCATCATAAATGAGAATACAATAATTCTGGTTTCCCTGAGGTGACACTTATTACTACTACACAGAAAACTATTCTACATTCTTAACATATATTGTAAGTGCCAGCATGTAGTTGCACTGTTTACTGGACATTAATGAATGCTTACGTCATAAATATTAAACATATTAATCATAGACACTGTGCGTGAAATATTATTTCAGAAATTTACAGTCGCTGAAATATAGAACTTGTAAAATACTTTACTTGATTGTCATCAAATCAATCGCGCATTCTTTTCCTATAAGGTTGCATTTGCATATAAATTTCAATTGTAAATAGAAACACAAGTTAAGTGGTTCAGTTAATCCGCCCATATGAATAAGCTAGTTTCTTATTCCTATAATATAAGTATTAATACTTGTTTTGTTATATACTAAAAACTGGGGACTATGACTGTACATACAAAGCATAGGCGGAGTTGGATGGTTGCGTAGATTTGCCTGCACCATGAGCCCTTTTATCTGGGAAATAAGAAAAAGCTTGTTGGTGCCGTATCTCTTACAAAGAGGACCAGCAAAGAATGTGTGTGAAGCAATGTCGCTTTTGCACACGCAATTTTTGTGTAAGACTGTTACAGGTCTTTGAAAATATTTGGTTGAACGGTGATTGTGTAATTGTCCGTTGTATTGCGGCTTGTAGCAGTATAATAATAATCGAGGAAATCAATGGGCGTATATCGATTCCAATTCATGCGGCTACTCACTTCATTCACAATTTACATCAACAGATACAAACAGAGAGCGAAGTACAACGAGAACAAAACGAACTGCAGTCAGACGCGGACAGATCCGTGTACAACGCAAACAGAGCAGACCTTTGCAAAACAACTACGAAATCACAAACACTCTCTGGATTATTTAAATAGTAAACACACACAACTTCCAACCTCTCCAATCCCTCATCCGTCTCCAACATTCAATCTCTCCACAATCCTTCACACACACTCGCCCTGTACTCGCACATTAAATACTCAGCCACACCGTACTCACTCTATTCAATCCCGTGTCTAATAAACTGCAAAAAAATGAAAGGCCTCTCACCAAACTTACAATTAGGCCTCTGACCTCAAAAAATACCGTTCAAATTAATTCGCCTGATTTTTTACACTGGTGCAACATTGGTGAACTAATAGGAGCAGAATTTTCAAATTGTACGATTATTGTTTGAATTTTTAGACCTGAGGAGGCATTAATCCTATCCGTCTATATTATTTTAGTTTAAACACTCCCAATGGTTTCAGTTTATAAATTGATTATTTTAGGGAATACTTCGAAGGAGTGTGTATTGGTTAAGTAATAACTGTTGCTGACCTCGTGAGTTCAAAGGACTGCTTGATGTTAGTTTTATTATTTGTGAATTGTATGACTCCATGGACCTGATGTGTGATGTGGGTAGGTTGTTTCGTCTTGCATGGGTTTACCGAATAACGGTGGAAGGTTGCTGTTAGTAGGAGGAGTACATCAATTGTTCTACTGATAATTTTTTAGACTGGAAGACTCTGTGGCACATGGGATGATATGGGTTGTAGCTCGATGAGAAAGATGTTATGTACGTTGAAAGAGTTACACTGCCACACTATGGGCTTTTTATACAGCGTCACTAGCTGCACAGTTACATAGAAGATGGAATTGTAAAGAACAAAGTGCATAGACAGCATCAGGGATATTCATTCTGCAATACACCACACTCTACAATGCAATACAGTAATACAGTAACACACATTATACAAGAGTGACCAGACGACGATTCAGTTAAATCAGTGCTGATTCTGTTTGTGTTGTGTGTGTGTCTCTATTCTCTTTCTGATGCATAAAGAGCAAAACAGGCGCTGCATATTTCATCCTTTGCAGTTACGTCGTTTTACATGTGCACACAACGACGACTGACCACACAATCATCTTATTATTCTCCCTACACTCCTATCAACTATCCAATTTATGCTGCATCACATAATACCCCTCATTACTACTCACACACGCTCCACTCAATCTTCACTCTCCATTTATCAACACCCAACTACAACTCTAAGTCTGCAGCCATAAGTATAAAGCCTACTTATTATGTAATTCTCTAACTGCATTTGCTAATATTATACATTATCAATAATTGTTGCTCTCATTTGGATCAATATTAGCCAACAATGTGCACGATTCTCTCTCCAATCTTCGTCCAAATTATTTTAGACAATGTCAATAGTCAATTCTGTAAACTCTCCTTCTTTAAAAATCAAATCAATAGCATTTGTTGCATGTTGCTGAATAGTTCAATCATACTTTCAAATTTTATCGTACTACTTACGAATCCGTAAAACCAGAACCACGAACAAAACTGAAATTGCATGAAAGAGAAAAATACAAGTGACTTGTACATGAATTTTAGAGAAGGAACAAAAAAGCCATGTGGATCGACCTGTGAAGACGCTCACAAGGATATTACAAAAAGAATTATAGACAATCATTTCTCAAGTAGGAAGTTTGCAGAGTTTAGAATAAACAGAATTCGTATAGAAATCCGAGTGATGCCAATTGGAGCAAAATGTTTCAATTTTTCAAGTCGCACAAGCAAATTTGAAGTGGGAAACTCTGTGAATGAGTCATCTGCTAAACAGATCAAAAGTTCAAGGAAATGCTTGACTCTCTTCTCTCTGCTCTCCAAAATGTTGTAAGTTGTAATTAGGGACTGAAAGATATCCTATAAATACATAATGAGCAGCCCAATTTTATTTTAGTATTGTAGCTTTAAATTTGTAAGTATGATTGTGTTACATTGCTCGAACGACAGCTTATGAGATTTGGCTTCTGAGTGCATAATTTACTACAGGAGCAGATTATGTTGCCCTGAAAAGGTCACCATCACCAATGTTTATATATTCCTCATCTTCACTGCAAAACCACCTTGATATGTTTCAGACTCACGTTTCTCGTACTTGTCTCGCATTGCACTAACAAATAATTGGCAATTAAATATTTTATGTACATACTCATCATTTCTTCAGCTCCATTTTTCATACACGAGCAGTTGGTTTCAATTGCTACTGCTCATTATCAATTACTCAGTCATAAAAGAAAAAATTGCAAAATACAAAGTTATAAAATCCACGCAATGTTAACATAACTGAACTTATATTCGTGTAGCGCCTTTCATGATGTAAACATCAAAAGTTAAATGTGTTAATCAGACTTATTCACTTCAAAAGTTCACAGCCTCTTTCTGATCTTTTGATCATTAAAGCAAATGAAACTGAATGGGCGATCAATTACTGTAACTAAAAATCTGAAGGAAATAAAACAAAGGTAGAAATGCTCCCTTCATCTCTTTTTCTTCCACATGGAAGAACCCAAGAGAAATTGGAAAGGATATAGAATGGAGCCGAGATATGCCGATGAGTACAACATGCAGAATTAGAAAAGAAATTGCAGAACTGGAGAAGACACGTAGCGTATTGCTTTACTATTGAGGATTTTGTAAAATGGTGGGATTGTTTGGGTTGATGAAGAGAAGGAAGGAAAAAGAAGGTGAAATTGGTCTGGACTGAGAGAGACGAGAGTTGTTTGTGTAAATAAAAGTGAGCGTAATTGCAAGAGCATGAACATGACACATTCTTCATTAGCGTGTAGTGCTCTCCACATTCATTACTTTTATTCCGTTCTCTCAGTCGCTGTACGTACATTCATCTGCAAAGCTGCTGCTGCTACACGTGTCTATGTGAGTGTGTTGCTGTTAACACGAGAAGATGAAAGAAAATGGAGTAGAATGAATTTTGTAGTGCCTAAGCCATTCCTCCGCACGTGAATCTCATAATTAACAAGATTTGCCAGAGAAATATTATTTCAGCATTACTACTTACACAATTCCAACATAAAGAACCTGAAGTGCCTCCAGTAGCAAAGCAGAGCTGCAGGCTGCAGCAGCTCCGCTAAAACTTCAGACTCAAAATCCTCATTCTCTCACAGTCCTTTAGCATTTACACGTAAAACGTATGCGTTGCTTGCAACGCTACAACTCCTGCTACAACAAACAACAACAAGAACAACGCAGGCATCATGAATGATATGATGGACGTTAGCATTATTTTTATCTTTATGATTACAGCAACTGAAGTGGAAAGGGAAGACCTTTCGCCTTATAAAGAGTTTACGACAGATTATTGTATCGCACACATTTTATAACATTCAAGTCGTATAAGGCGCTCTCACTGCCTACCAGAACTACCAGAAACAAGAAGCAACACATAAACTCAGAAGATTATTGTGAAGCAACAAAATGTTGAATTTTCAACTTGTAGTTCTTGTAGTTGAGAAAAATGAGTTTGGGTGAGATGCGAAGAAGAAGAAGACGAAGAAGAAGAAGAAGAAGAAGAAGAAGAGGAGGATGTGTGTTTGGGCTACGCACTCCTTGGTCTTGAATTGTGGCTGCGACTGCTACTCCACTTCATAAAACTGTTTCCAATTCCTGGGTGCATTTGTCTGGCGTATTTTACTCCCTGTGCACTTCCACACAACAAAACATATTTCCTTTTACTTGTATATAGTTGAGTGTGTAATGTAACAGTGTGAAGTGACTGTGACTGTCTGCACCAGCAATATTTATTAACTCATATCCAGCAATTATGCAATGAAGTTTTGCTCATAGCAGCTGGCTCTGTTCACTACGCAACTTTTCACTTTTCTTCAGTCTCAGCAACGACGCAGCTCCATAACAAATCCCTTCCATATCATTTTCCATCCAAACTCCACTCACTTCCAAATTATTACAGCCTGCAATATACTTTATGCTGTAATGCTTCCATTATGCAGTGCCGAATTTATTTACTGCTCTTCAGAAAGTCAGTTTGACATGGTTGGTGTGTGAGTGTGTGTGTGGAGTTGAAAAAGTACAAGTTTGGTAGGAGAGGCAGAGAGCACAGAAAAAAGAACTGAAAGCCTTGAAGTTAAAAAGCTGGCAGGGAAAAGCTGCTTCATAATTTAATCTTTTGAAAAGAGATGCGTCGTTCATATTCTGATTGTGTGAGTTGAGGCTGGATGCGTCTGAATGTTCAGACGACATGAAATCCCATCAAGTCATTTGCATTCTTCCACTAATGCCAAGGCAGCACAGCACAATCAAGTACGGGCTAAAACTGAGAAGGAGTGTGTGGAGATGGACGTGTACACGTCCCAAACACTTTTTCCTCCTTGTCAACACATCAGCCAACATTTTCTCAGATGAATACATTATGTAACTTCCATGTGCACACTCTCCGGCTCAAATCAGACTCTCCTCTTTCCCAAACGCAGCAATCATCAATGACCGACCTTGTGCATCCTCAACGGAGTGCACTGACTGCACTGTCAAAGTACACACACGTTTACGCACATCGTTAATATATATGCTTGGAAAATTAGCGTATATCATCCTATCAATTAGCACATGCACATGTACCTCACTCACTACGTGTAAAATCATACACATGCATTTATTTGCATAGCGTTAGTACATGTAGATTGCAATGCAGTGTGAGTGTATAGACATGACTCATGCTCGTATTTGATACTGTGCTGTTAAATATTTGAAAATGGAGCTTTCTTCGTTCGTATTGCATAACATTACATGAATGATGCTGTGGTTGCCTACGTCTACAGAACCAGATACACGAGACTGATGAAACTTTTAATGCATTCCGAAAATGCAAGTTGAATTTAGGAAAGGAGAAGATTCTGTAAAAGGCGATGAGACGACATAAAAAAGGGTTGGGTTGATTTTGAGTTCCAGTACAGACCCCGGCTGTACACTTCACAAAACATCACAGTCAATCGAATCCAGTCGAAAAGTAATTTCTACCTCCATCATCAGCCATTCAGTTCTCAACCTAACCAACAACGTCCACACTGCAACAGCAACATTCAATGTCTACAGAATATCCTCCATGCACTGTACAAGCTGCTCCTCACATTTTCTTATTACATACAGCCATCCTCATATACGGCAGTACTGTGCAGATAGCAAAATAAGGCAGAGATACCTATCCCTTTTCAATTCCATACATCAAGATTTTATTATTATAGTAATCACGTAAATGTGAATACGTATCACGTAATAGCCAACTTCATGTTTTCATTTCAGTTTAAAGCTTTATGTTCTTTTAGCTTATCCAGATACATTGACGATTGGTAATTCCTCCGATATTATATCTGGTCTAGTTTTCAAAGCTTACGATCAGTTTATACAGAATGGGCATATAGAAAGAGGAATGCGACGTGTGCAATATACAACACGTTTGGTAACAGTAGACCCATAGTTAGTTTTCCAATGAAACAATTAAAGAGTTTTCCGGCTGCAGTAGTATTTCGCTTGGTATTTTTTGTTGTAATTTGCGTAAGGGGGAATTGTAAGTGGAATTTAAAACCGGACGGACTTCGGTGGAAGAATGCCGTGGAAGGAATTAGTTTTTGTAAAATGACGAAAGACAGACAGACTGAATGACGGAAGAGTAAATGTTAGGCGAAGAACGGTTAGTTAAGAAGTTGAGTATTGAGGTAGGGAGATGTCGACGACTGTTCTGGGAAAAGTGATTGGAGGAGAAGAGGAGAATTGGTGGGAGGAGGACTGGAAACGCACAATGTTGCTTTATTACCATGTCCATACAGAGTGACTTTTTATTAAGAATTATTTGAATGTGTTGCCCCGGGCCCTTTTCTAATGCTCCACTTAATTCTCCTGTTTCATCTTCGTGTGCTCGCATTTCTCTTGCAGAGGGAACGGAACTGTGTGCTGCAAGTTGAGAGAAGGAGCCTAAGTAGTCGTCTCGTTGAACAGAAGTCTGCCGTGTAATTTAAAACTGTTGGCTAAATGAATTATTATTATTATCACAGCACTTCACGAAGACAAAACATCAATAACGCTTCTTTCCATCTCTGAAGGGAATTACCTTTTCCAAGAGCACACAACTACCCAGGCAACATCCATATAAGTACACGCCAGTCTTGCATCATGCACAGAGTCATCGCAGAATCAGACTTCTTCCTACTTGCGTCTATCCACTCACTCTTTCCCATTAGCAACTCTATTTTCACTCAGTAGCTCCCAGCTCTGCACAAAAGATTTTTAATCAAATCCAAAATGATTTTTCACTTCCCTAACTCTACAAAGAAGCCTTAAGGTACACATAATATCATTACGTCATTACTACAAAAGCACCAAAGGAAAGAATTTTATGTGCAAGAATACCCGCTGTATGGATTGTGGCTCACACTCGCACTAAATTAGTCCATTGCCCCCTCCCAATAAAACCCTTTCGCAAAATAATTCATAATTTTAATCGGAACTGCTTTATTACAAATCTCTTTCTTCTTTCATTTACAGCCATGGTAGCAATTTAATATTTCAAGTAATCATGCTGTACGTAGGGAAAGAACAATTCGATTTGAAACATATAGGGACACCTCTTAAGCTAAATAGACAGGAGAAGTTGACTAGTTAAGTTCTATTTAAAATAAATTATTTGCAGTGAACGAGGAGATTTATAAAATTACTCACATCTATTCGTTCCTCAATGCACTTAATGGCTAGTGGTTAACGTTGGTATTTTATTTCCACGATACGTAGGAAATACTTATATGTAGGTAATGATTTTTCCTGCGCTAAAAAATGAAAGAAAGCCTGCAGTAACAGTTGAGATTTGCAAACACTGATTTGTCATAATTTGTTTCAGAAATTGTAGATTAGAAATGAAATGATGTAATTTTAAAGGCTTGATTTTTTGTGACTGTGTGCATTACGTGAATGGCATGATGTAATTGTAGCACCATACGGGGAAGTGAGTGATTGCAGAGAAATTGCAGCAAATGATTGTCGTGCCCATCAACTTAATTGTTTCATTGTTTCACATCACAAAATTGTCGTCAATTAATCGTTGGACGCACGCTACCATTTTCTCATGTCACATTTCCACAAAACAAGATTCACATTATTCTTATGTCATACACGCCAAAGTAGACAGAACAGACGGACTCAGGCAAAATGTCTTACCTCTAGTACTACCCAAGTATAAAAGATACAGCTTCAGTTTTGAATTCTAATCTATAGAGGGCTGAACACGAAACTTGTATAAGCAAATCCGAATAATATGGAAGAATAATACGACTATAATAAGTAGTTGAACAAATATTTGCCATTCTGAGTTTTACGTGAGTCTAACAGACACTCACTCAACTTAAGCAAACAATGAAAGGATGAAATAAAGAAGAGTGACAATAAATCAAAATGTGACGCCATAAATATTCCACGTGAGAAACAAAGACGATGAGTCATCAGCAAATGAAAGTGTAACGATTTACTAGATTGAAATTACTTTCTGAATTCGCAATGGTTGCGAAGAAGAACATCAATACCTTCCTTCGTCGTCTTTTATTGTTAGTTTGACCTTTGACACATGCTTCTTCAACTTATGTAATGGTAATTACACCAAATGTGAATCCTGTTGAATTTTGGTTGCAATTTCCAAGCCATAAATATTTTTCTGCTGTTACAATGGAAGTACAATATGGTTGTATAGTAGATGGATGTGGAAAGGTGGAAAGTGTTGTGGATGTTTAACCTTGTGGTTTAAAGTGCATTATTGGGTGATTGAAAGCGGACTAAGATAATAAGGACTGTTACAAAAGAGGCATGAGTCAATTGTTGCAGTATTGTCCCTGTGCACGTTCAACGACATGCAATAGTCAACGTTTTTTCTTTTCCGCCATGTAATTTTGATTGTACATCATGAAATAATTGCACACACGCAGAAAGAGGACAAAACGACAAAAGAAGACACGCTATGTGTTTGTGTAGGTTGGATATGAACACATTGAACAGGACACAGGAGAAGCACACACCTCTCTTGCAACCGTCAATTTGTTCACTTAACTCGTCACTTGTACAATAATGAATGAATGTCACTCAGGGTTAATTCTAACGACACACAAAGCCCCACAACAACAACCAATAAACCAACAACACCTTCCACCGCTATTTATTACTCTTCTCCGCCACAACACATCCATTGTCCAACCAACTAAAACCTACTCCAGCTCCTAGAACTAGAATATTCTTAACTGCTGTATCAGTGTCTGTATACCCAAACTGTCCATTCATCTCCTTTCGCATACTCAACCTATGCAGCGTCCGTTTTTCACAAGCCAACTTCTGCTCCGGGTTTTCAGCCACACATTCCAATAATGTGGCTATAATGAACACACTAAATGCAGTGGCTTACTGGAATTTAGGAAACGAATAGTCATTAAGGTTAGTTCTATTTTACGAAATATGATCTGTAAACCAAAATTCCATTTTATTTATAATTAACGCTTGTGAATGCCGCATATATGTAGACCTTTATGAGATCAGCGAAATGTTTAATCCATTTAGCAGATTATGGGCTCAAACTAAAAATATTTGACTGTAAATTGCTATTTTTGAAAATGATCTCGTCCATCTTTTCATATAGGTGCATTGTATATATAGTTGCTTTAGTAACTGAAAAATGGGTGGATTTGATTAGAAAGAGCCGTTAAATGTATGACTGAAGCTATATGTAGCATTGCATGCTAAGTACGTGTGTGATTAGTAATTGTGTGCACAAGAACATGTTTGTTTTCTACTTGAGTCAAGTGAAGGCAATTGAAGTTGGAAGACACATTGGTTTCGCTTGACTGGACTTGCGACAAATATATTAGTGCAGATTGTGATGTTCTCGTTGTACAGACGCTTTGAAGCAGCAACTTGACTTGTCTCTGGGACTACATTCGTCGTGCTACGTCGTGTTTTCAAAATTGGTGATCACATCACTCACAGTACACCTGGTAGGTACCACGGACATGCTAAGACAAAAAGTAAAGCTGTAAGTTTACACGGGGAAAAAATGAGGAAGAGTTATGCCTTCCAAGTTAAGTTGTGCTGTGTCCATCCAAATACCCAACGCCACTTCCTCAATTCCCTCAAGCTTCTTCCACTCTCCTTCTCCAAATAAATCCTACTTCGGCAATCACACTGCGGCAAACAACCAACAAGTTCTATACGCACTTAAACGGGCACAAAGACTTATTATCGTCTAAAGATCCAAATACTTGAGACGTTACACCAGAAAACAGAAACTCTCTCTGAATGAAGCAGAAGGTGCAGAAAGACTCGCAGGATTTAGTGTGGAGATAATAAAGTACGATGGCAGAGACATCATTAGGCATTTAAGAATACACAATAATTGCGGAAAGAAAAAAGTTGTAGTGATTGCATTTATGCATTTGTTTTATTGTTTTATGACTGCATGCAAAGAAGCCTGCAAGAATAAGCAGCCAATTAAAACTGTGTTGAGCATTGAAGAGAAGAAGACTCTCTCAGTGCACTGCACTGCTTTTGCGTGTTTTCATTTATAATTATTTTAAGGAAAAAGTTGTTTGGGTAGCATCGTTTGCTTTTCTCTGACTGAGGTTGGAATAGTTGGAAATGTTGTGGGAGCCTGTGCGAACTTGAAAATCCAGCAACTCCGGATGACCATCCTAAACTGCAGAAAGTGCTCCTACAGTTAATCATCTTTATATCTACATCCTCAATTCATGCAATGCTTCAACACGAGTGCCAATGTCAATTCCACTCCAACAACAAAAACACAACCACAAACAACGGACTGCACTTCACTAATAAATGAGAATGCATCTGCTTAAAACTCCTTCTACTCCCACACTCCACCACCCATCCCAAATGCAATCAGGGCAATTGTTACCCATAATCATCCTCTCTATACAAATACGCGGGGATTTACATTTCTAAAAAAACTTCTTCATTAAAAATTCCCCACTCGTGTTTCTCCCATCATTCCCATCAAGTGCGTTGTTTAATTGATATTTTATCCCAGTCAGCCAAGTCAACCACAGATACAATTAAAATGTTGGCCAATCCAATGAGAAATATGAGAAATTCTAAATCCACACAATTCTAACAATGCACTTACCATTAGTAAAACTTTGAACTACAAATAGAGAGTCCGCCTTCAAGAGCCTCAACCTTATATGAGACCATCAATTTCATATCTAAATAATCTGAATATATTTTCTGTGTGTTCTTGCATCTTATTGCAAAGGTACATCACCAGTGCATAAACTAACTGCTTTGTGAATCATTTTGATCATCATCATTACCGGTGATGTGTAGGTACTACAACTACACTTGCAAATGAAAACTCGTTGAGCCTGTTTCAGCCGAGTCAGGAAGGAAAATGTTACATATTTTGGAATCACAGAAAAGCTACGTCTATAACACGGACGATTATATGTACTAGTAAAATAATATGAACTGGTTCTTCTTAGGCAAAGGTTTTTATTAGAATTTGCCATTGACTAAAAGGAAAAGTTGAAATGAGGAATATTTTTGTTTGTATTGATGTGCGTTGAAAATAATTGGTGTGATTGTGAGTGATATTTGTGAAAGGTGGGTTAAGGATAAAGTTGTGATTGGATGAGAGAAGACCGGAAAGGACCGGGAGTGTTGCGGAGTGTGTACGTACAAGACACTTTTAGTTGGCGACTGAATGGGAAGAGGAAAAAAGTGCCTCGCAGGACTTATCTACCGGAAGTGTTTGCTGAAAGGGAATCTGATGATGAGAATTGTGGATGGAGGTTGATGGTGGTTGTTGTTTGTTGGGTTTTGGTTTGAGTCGTTTGACTTGACAGACAAGAAGATTTTCTTCTTCCAATCTTTCTTCGTACCACTTCCACCATTCCTCTAAAAAAGCCTCTCAGCTCCAACGAAGACTCGATCAACATTCGCATCAACATTCGCATCCACAGCAGACACACAACAAAACTCTCCGCGGCTTTATTGCTTCTAAAGAGCAAAAGTAGTGCAAAAACTGGAAAAACCGTTTCTTTCGTCTTTCAGTTGATTAGCCAGTCGAGCATTCTTCGAGGCTTCTTCGAGACTGAGACTCGTTCTACGCCAACTACGCTTCCACGACACACAACACATCCATATCCTTCCCCATAAAACACAGCACTTTCTGCTTTACAACATTTCCACCTTCTCCATTCAACATCCAACTACAAACACACACAACACATAAAATCCAACTCTGAATCTGCTACGCATTGACCATCCATCCGAAAACCAATTCGACTTACATAACCAACAAAAGTAACACAGCAAATACAGCACAACACAGCTAATACAGAACAACACAGCAAATACAGAACACTTGCAAATATCTTCAAGACGCAGTAATTCACCATCAATGCATTTCCTCTCTGTCTCTGCAGGCAATGCTCGCAAAATAAACCCATTCTCTCTCTAACCAGATCCTTTCGCAACGCCACTCAACCTTTTTTACGTCCATTCCAAATACATTGCACTTTTTCCACTTCCAAATCGACACAGCTTAAATATCATCGCAAAGAATAATGCTCTTTCCCTGTACTGCCGCCCTCTATTCAGTCTGCTTCTTTTTGCACTCAAATTTACAAGTGCATTCTCAAAACATTACAGCCATTTCTACACGTTGCACAACTTCCGATTAACTCTTTCCTTTTCAACCTGCTGAATTTATTTTATGTGCCCTCTGCTTCATCTTTCACCAATTTTCTGCTTTATCGTATCTACCCTCTGTGAATACGACATGTCTCGCTGTACAAGTCTTTTCATCTTTACTTTGAATGTTATGAAACTAACTACTACTATTAATATGGTGTGCAAGTAATGTGAGTTATGCAATCTTTAGGAAGTTCCAACAGTGTACTAATTGCAAGTAAAAGTAAATATTAAGAGATTATTGGAGGAACAATGTGACGTACCTTGTTGGCAGTTCACTTTTTTGATGAGATTTTCTGTTTCTTCAATTAACCTCCCGATCTTTCCTCTCTACGGCGAAATTTGTATTTTCACAATAATCTCCCCGATTTGCTGTGTCTCTGTAAAAGAAATGAAAAGTTGGTTGCAATGGGTTTTTTTAGGCAATATAGGATACTCTACATACGCTATGATACATAAAGTGGGCAATGCACTGTAATGGAAGTGTTTCTATGCAGATAATCAATACTCGACGAGAAAGAGATAAGACTGGTATTTGAGACGAAGGTTTTGGTAAAAGTCTGAAAGTGGCAGTGGAATATTTCTGGACATAAATAGGTTGGGATTTTGGATTGAGCGTGTTCGACTTGGAGACATGTGCACGTAGTGGCAGTAGAATAATTTTTGTTGGGTGACTGGGGAGGATGCAGGGAATATTGTGATTTTGCAGAGCGTTCATGTTTGGAGAGTGATTGCGCAGTGTTATGTATGGCATTTTGTTGTGACAGGTATTAGCGTGGAATTGGAGGACGACTCTGGTTTTGAAAAAGTGAAGATGTTTGAGTGGGTATTTGTGGGAGGGAGTCCTCCGGTTGTCTGTTAATGAATGGAAGGCTGGCTGCATTTATTTGCACAGAGACGGGACTCCTGAGGAGAAACCACGAAAGCCACGACGTAGATCGACAAATCCTTCCTGTAATTCCGCTCAGGTGCTTCACATTTTCCCAGCTTAACCGCAACTTCAACTGAGACATGCGGCAACAACCCATTTATTGCCATTTTTGCAACTACTTACACAACTACACACAACCCAGTTTACTTTTGCACACAGATTGCATTCCGCAAACATTCCTTGCAGGCAGTCCAGTCTCGTCTTCTTATGACTCGTCCTGTCTCCCACCAATTCCCAAACACACAACAAAGTTGCTTACATCCTCCAGCAGCCTCCACCGACTCAACCTCATTCGCAATTCAATCCATAACACATCCACCCGACTCAAATCCCCACAGTCATTTTCCGCTTTATTATTACTTCTGTCCAATCAAATGTGGAGCACGCCATGCAAATCCACCTCTGCTCCCATTTACCAGCAATAATCCACACGCTTGACTCAAAACGCTAATTATTGATTCTAACAACAAATCTCTCTCCACACAAAAAACTCTCAAATCCCTCCAAAATACTTAAACAGAGTCCCTCTCTGCAGTTTGGCCCATCTGATACAAAACCCAGACCTGGAGGAACCACACTTTATGCATACAAAATACAAATGAAATATTGCCGGGAGATTATTTGCATTGTACTACTAAATATTAGAAAAAGTCTTCGCACATGACTTGGATGTAGGGTAGAAATGTGGAGAAGAAGATTGCCGAAAGAGCTGTGCATTGAGGTGTAGGCGGTGGAGAGGGCTAATTGAAAGGTGGAATTCGGAGAGAGATTGGAAAGAGTGAAGAAGTTGTTGGTGGACTTCTTTACTTCTTCTTCTATGACACAATAAGCGTTGAATGAAGACAGATTGAAGAAAGGAATGGCTCAATAGAAGCTGCTGATCATTTATTAGACGAGTTGGATGTGTTTCTTCGGAGGAGCGGCTGGAAGAAGAAGAAAAGTTTTTAAGTAGAGGTGGAATGCGTGTGAGAGGACGAGGGCATCTTTAGAAGATCTCTCGCACTTGTTCCTGTCTGGCTAATAGGAAATGGTGGGAGTCGCAGGAGAAGAAAATAAAGTGAAATGAAGAAGGAGCAGCAACCACCTGGGCATCACCCAAATTACTTTTTCTCTGCTCATCTTTATTATCTTCTCTTTTGTACTTATCATACACATCCAAACACACATCCAAACACAGCCAAAGCCAAAGTAAGTACACAGATACATTTCCCAACATCCCATCTCCAGTCGATCCCTAATCAAAAGAAAAACACTTCCATGACTTTGCATTGTGCTTCCACTCACTCCCACCACATTCGAACAGTCTCAATCTCAAAGTCTGCATAATACACAACTCAAACACACCGACGCTCATCCTCATCAACAGAATTCTTCTTCTTCTGCACAGGCAGACTCTAAGCTGTAACTAACGAAGATATTATGAAGCATTCACCTGAGCTTCGCTTTCCGTGCAGCTACACGGAGTAATCTTATTTGTGAATATCCACAATGAAATATTACTACAGAAAAACATGCGCACCGGAACCATTTCATTTATCCTCACAAAGATTCAACATCCACCAAACAAACTTTAATCAGACCTATCGCGTCTTTTCTAATGCAACGAATCCAGCCGATTCATCTACAACTACACAATGTGCTCCGTATCATCCCACGTTACAATTACCAGTCTTGAGTCTTAAAGCTAAAGCTACTTATTATAAATCTAATGATGGTTGCACAACTACCAAAGAGTGTACTTTTTCTACGCAATCCATACGAGAACTACTTACTTGTTAGAGTTATAATGAAGATTAAGTGGGAAGCATACGACTCCTTATTAAATATTACAGCCTGCTACTAATTTTATATATAATATTCTTTTTCAGCATTTTGGAACATACATGGCCACGAATTATTAAAAATCGTAAGACGGTTGTATGAGAACGCTCTGTTCAGCCGTCTGTTTGTACGATCCATTTCAAATAATTCATTCAAAGTTTCGTATTGGAGTCTGCATGTGAGATTCAGTTGAAGATTGGGTCAATCCGTCAATTACATCATGACCGCTGGCACTGTAACAACACAGGGCAGTTAAGGGCATTGCTAGATTTAGTATAGCGTAGTGTAAGCTTATACGACACATGTTCCGTTGCAAGTGCACTACTCATGCTTGATTTAGTGGTCGGTTCTCCATGCGTCTGACACATGTAAAATGTAAACAAAGGAATTATTTGCAAGCGATAATGCAGTTTCTTATTGATACTTACGATACTTATTGACATCCATTTACAAAGGGTTCATTAGCTAAATGACTTCTTCTTCTACTCGCTACCTTTGTAAATAAAGCCTTGTTAACGATGGAAACTGCGTAGAAAGCATTCGCTCTGTGTATGTCTACAACTGATTGCCCGTGTATTTTCTTTTGTTGTTGCAGGAAGATGCAAATATTTATTGCATAATGTTCTGATCATACTTCTATCTGTACTCTGCCACAGAAACTGAAACTATCACAATTATTAAAGAAAATTCTACGAAGTTGTTATGCAAATTATTCTAAATGAAACTTTATATTTTCAAACATCAGAATGCTGTGTAGGCGTATATAGGTAGCAAAACAATTAAAGAAATGATCCATTCATTCATCTGAAATCGGATCCTCAATTCGGTTAATTTATCGAATGTCATCAGTATTTCTCTGTACATATAATATTACAAATCATCAAGTGCACAGTAGACAAACCCGAACCCACAATGCACTGAACGATAACATCAGTCAAAATTTTGTGTACTCGTACGACCGAATTGTAATATACAATTACTACCTAATATCGTACCTATGCAGCATAATATAGAGTAAGTAGTATCCCTTGAAACTGTTTTCAGATCAATTATTAAGGATGGAGGTTATAGAATAAAGTAGTAAACTCCTTATTGAAACGAATGCTGTAATAGTGATATAAGAATAATGTAATAATAAGGAGTGTGCGTGTAAGAATAAAAACTAGAGCTGAGGAGAAAAGAAAATGTTTGGTTGTTGACGTAGTAGCAAGAAATGTTGCAGAAGAAGACTGGATGTTTGTGAGTGACATGACGAAAGTAATTTTGTACAAGATGAGGGCAAGAAGGAATAAAGAATGCAAAGTGCAAGTTGACGGCAGCCTTAACCTACAATTAAGTACAGAAGAACATTTATTAGATCTAATCGCTTCCAGCATCCGATAACAAAGCCAACCAGACACCAAGGCTGCAGTCAACTTTATCAACGCAAATACAACTCTGTCAGCACAATTCACCGTTCCTTTCGTCCAATTCACTCTCCTCATTCCAACGCCTCAGAGAAATCCCATTTTTATGTGCAGTCCACATTCAAAAATCACAAACACTTTACCTCCCATCATTCATTCAGAAAACAAAACTGGATCTGTATCACTTATAAAAAACTATTCCATGCCACCTTCAACAATATTATTATCATAATGACTATTTACTCGTGAATAATTAACACGCACAAGTCCACAGCCCAGAACAAAACCAATTTTGCTCCTTTTTTACTATTTGGTTTTAAAAATATTTTCCTAGACGGCGTCATTTAAATATTAGAATTGGGATATTTCATTTCGTCCACGTTAACATTTCCTACTCGTCGTGAAGAATAATTAGTGAAAATTAAAAAAGGCTTCCATATTTGGTAATGGACCAAGGACCCGCTTCCTGATAACAATTATCAATTTTAATTGGAAAACCATGCTACCTGCAAAGTGCGTGGGGCGATGGGCGATCACACTTTGTGAATACAAATTATTACAAGCCAGAAATATCAATTCACATTCTTGTCAAAGCAGAAGCCTAAGGTACAAAATATCATGCACAATTCATTTCAAACTGAGCAGTAAATTTTGCCCAAGCTTAGACTTCTTTTCTAAAATTGATTTTTCTGAAATTGAACAATTAAAAAAACTGATGGTTAATAATACAATGAAAGGTACACATAATTTTATTCTTTCAAGCAAAAGCCTTAAATTGGTTTATATACTAACGTTATATACTAACGTTGCACATACTAACAAAAACTCAATTATTTCTACAACAAAAACTATTGTGCCTATATATTGTATCGACTGTATCGTAATTATTTGAACTTGTTATAAGTTTAAGGAATAGTTACGTAGGTCTACTTATTTGTATTAGTAATTGTAAGAGGTAGAGCAAATGATGTACGTTGTGGATTTCAAAGTTAAGCAAAATATTATGATGGTAATTATTTGAACAAGATTGGAAGGCAATAAAGAAATAGTTTACACGCCCAGTAACATACATAATGTACTGTAATACTTCTAGCGCTCTTTGTGGCTATAATCATTTCAGAATGCGTAATTAGTCGTCTCTTTTGTTTATGCGTCAAGTCCACCTCTTTACAAATATGAACATTCAGAACTATCAGAACTCATTCGCAAGTCTAGGCCAAACAATTTCCAAAGGTAAATAAACAATGAAACCACATTTTAGGTTTTTATATAGTGAGTCCAAATATTTATTGGCACCTTTGGAGCACACACAAGAACATTGCAGTTTCATTACAAACTGTCGTTATTACGCAAGGACATTAGACATTATCGACGAACGTGTTTGCGAGGAAAACGATTAAAGGAGAGGGAACTGGGAATAATTATCGAATGTAGCTGTAGAGCGCACCTCTTGTGGCAGTTTGTTGCAATACAGAGAGATGTACGTGTATGGCACATTGTGTGATAAAGGATGATTGAAAAAAGATGTGGCAAGCCGTAAGTTGCAGTTTGATGGAGTAAGAAATAATAAAATGAGATCATTACAGCAAATAAAAGTCTCATTTTCCTCCACATAGATAATGAGAATGACAACAACGAAAGACGACGCTACAAAAATCGTTTCGTATCAAAGCCAAAGAAAGCCACGGAGTTTTTGTGCTTTGGTTTTGTGTTGTGTAGAAGTTTGCTTGTCGTGAATGGACCACCCACATTTCCACAAGTTCCTTCAAACAATAAACAAGGTCGTTCTGCTGCGAATTATTTATGCAAAGCATTTTACACAAACACGGCAAATCACTTTTACTAATACCATTTTCTTGCAATGATACGCCGGTACTGCAAAAGTATTCCACTTGAACACAATACTGATAGGAGTCTCAAATATTTATTTATAAGTAAATGACAGGTTTGGTGATATATGAATGAGGCATACAACCATAATACTATTTTATTATGTATTATACACACACTTTTAGATTGCAGCTACCTGACTCGACGCTTTTCTTTTCTTCGGGAGGACAATGAGAGTAAACAGATAATTATTACTGTGCCGTGTGCCATTCAAAGAGATAAGAATTGAATCCATAATGCAATGCAACGGTGAAAGACTGCACTCTACAGGACGTGAGATTTTCTCACAGACTGAAATACAAAATAATAAATATTCCAACGAAATGTTTAACATTTTGGTGCTTTTCTATGCTTTTCAAAATCGCTTCGTCTTTTTCTCAAATACATATGGAATTTTCTATCTGGTAAAATATTTGCCTTTAGAATGTGATCCAAAATGAAAATGTGAATCAATTGAGTTATTCTTGACAGGCCTTAAAGTTATCCAGTACCGTGAAAGGGCAGACTGCAGAGGAATTCAGTCCACTCTCAAAGTCTCTACTCAAACGACAATGTATTTTTGTAGTTTCAAAAATGATTGTGATTTCTGTAATGATGAAAGGACGAAAGTGATGCAGAAATTGTTTACGCTTTTATTTCTCCTTACATATTTCTGCTCCATGCTAATTATCTTGCTTTACTTAGTTTAAATTTCCTCAAAAATACCGTGAATGAAAAATCAAAAACCCCAAAAATACGAAAACCCACTGGGTTATTGTTTTTCGTGAAAAACACGGGTTTTTGGTTTCCTGATCTACTATACAGGACTATAGACCCAGAGCAATAGGACGACTCCTTCGTTTCCTCTGATGGCAAATGAGACGTTGAAGGATGGATGAGAGGGAGCCTTCAGAGTGAGGTGGGACACGGACAGCAGCACACACGTTATATGAAATATTATGCATTTCTGAATGATGATCGGAATTTGCAAAACAATTTAATTTGGAGACTGGGAGAGTTGTGTGGGACTGGAGGCAGGATGGGAGATGAAGCAACGAGACAAAACTTCTCAAAGCAAATGAAATGAACGTGAACAACGCATTGAGGAAATCGCATTAGACATTTGCACAGTGAGGAGACTTTTGATGTCATTTGCCACGACATGTTCGCAGCAACTGCCCACACACAGACGAGACTTAGAAGTGAAGACAGAAGAGACGGAAGAGACAACTCAACAGGCTTCGTCTACGGATCTCCTCCGAAAATGAAGTTATGATCATCATTCCTCCTTCCACTATTCCTGTCCCTTCAGTCCCCGTAACTATTTCCCATTCACACAGAACTTTTGTCGTGTCGTGCAGATGAAATGAACGACAGAGACAAGAATTTTGCACAAATTGCATTACATAATCAAATAAATTTGCGCATTTCGCAATGTGAATGTCATCATTCACAATTCATAAGCATCCGAGGAATTCCATCCCTCCAGCTCCAATATTCCTTCTACATACTTTCTGCAAATCCTTTACTCAAAACTTTGCAAATATTTGGCTTTTGCCTTTTGGATGAATAACTTTTGAAATAAGAAGGAAAAGAGATTAAAGTGGTTTCATGGTCATTTATTGAGAAATGAGTAGTAGCACGTTGGTTGTTCGAATCTGCAGTGCAGTCAGAAGAAGTGGGTCAGCCAATGAACATGAACAAATTAAAAATTAATAATTAAGTCATTTTTGGCTGAACGTAGTTCGCAGCTGACTTTGCAATTAATTGCAAAGAGGTTTTTTAAATGTCCTCCCACATCACCGTCATGTCATCTCACTTTCCTTTACAGTACCCAACGATGGATACGTATTGCCTTCAACAATCAGCTCTATACGTGGACTGCAATTAGTAGTGTGGCAATTGCCACCACTTCTTGTACAATTAGTGCAAATAATGTTCAACCTGCACACACAACAATCCTACTACAACACATGCAAAACTGTCATTAAGCTTCTTCCTGCCGTTCTACGTCATTGCAACAAAATACACGCCATACCATACACAATTCGCTTCTTTTATCTCATCTCCTTCTGTTTAAATCTAATTTCCTTCTCGCTAAATCCATTTCAGTTTCTATTGCAATGTGTCGTTCATCTCATAATAAATGTCCATAACTTAATGCAAAATTTAAATAAATAATCAAATGAGTCATTCACGCCCAGCTTTGCGGAATGTATACAATTAATGTCAAACTACGACTCAAAGTAACGAGAGAAATTGAAATAATTCACTGAAAACATAATTCATTCAAACTAAGGTATAAATACTGTATAATTAAATGACATTCACATACAACTACAACATCATGAATTACTCAAATGAACGTAAAATTGGGAATTAACTGAATTTCTGTGTAATAGTCAATTATTCACAATTGTATTAATCTGTTAAATAGAAATCAGATAGTAAGATTCTAATTAACGAGTTATAATTCTAACGAATGAGGATAATGATGACTTTAATGAAGCATTTTGAGTGGAAAAGGAAAGATGAGATGACGTGATAATTACTTTTAACATTGTGAAGTTTACATTTATGCATTTCGACTTTGAAAATAATCATCAAAGAAACATAATTAAGCTGGTTACTTGAGTATTTCTTGTGTGTATGAAAAAATAATTGAATGTTGCTTCACTTTATTGACGCGTATTGTGCATTATTCGTTTACACTGACAAATGCTAATTTGCAAAGAGATTTTTTAAGTGGACATGAAGATTAAGACGCATGAGACTTTTGCAGCTGTGCGATGGGACTTTGCATTGAGATATTTGTATTTCGCATCGTCCTTGTGTCTTTGGTGAATAGTAATTGAACCTTTGGGGCAGAACTTACATAATCTTCTACTCAACATTACAAATCAATCTTCAACCTTAAAAAATTATCGCAACAATCCATTTGATCTTTTTGCTACAGTCTACCGCATTGGTAATTACACGATGTAGCTGCACTTGTGTACCTGTGTGTGTGTGTGTGTGTTTTAGTTTACAGGCCCCAACTTATCATAGTGTAGATAAGCGGGAACTACCTCTCAAACCGTTTGGTTTATTTGAAGTAATCTGCATTTTTCACTGTCTTTCGACATTGTTATTATGAACCTGAAAGACTACCGTCTCAAACCTAATGA
>JABASD010001229.1:0-44564 GCA_019776165.1 Pogonognathellus flavescens | reverse complement strand
TAGCCTGATGTGAAGAAATACTATTTTACAGCAAAATGATAAGTACGTAATTATGTTGCAGTTGCATGCATACCGTTAATATGATATATTATGATACCGTATATCATGGGTTGCACTTACACGCAATGCAATATCAATGCTTGTGATTAATCTGTAAATGACTTTAATGTATAAAGATCACATAGTCAGTATAGTCAGTAATATAGTAGCGCGGTTGAAATTAGCCGGAAAAAGTTTAAAAAAATGGTACTTACGCAATTTCCATGCTCTTTTCATGTTGTGATTATGAGATGTGACCCTACTAGGATCCTTCTTCAGTTCCTTCATTCACGAATCTTCCCTTATTGATGTTGTAGATACTTATAATAGAACAAATGGGAGTTCAATTTTCTCAGAATTCAGATTTGGATGTAGGTACACTTACATTTTCTTAAAACATGTTAACTTCAGATATTACAATGCACTGTTCGTGAACCAACCAAAATAGAAAATAAGGGCACTCACTCTTCGTCGATTTTGGCAGTCGGTCTACTTTGATTCGAAAGAAGATCGGCAGAGCTTGATTATTAAATTGTTCACAAGCACGAAATTAGACTTGACTCGATTTAATTTTGATTCAGGCTACGTTGCACATAAATAATAACATATTTCCTATTCACAAATATAGCACACATCACATCCTACACCACCACAATTCCTACATTTGTATTCTCAGTCTCCAGGCACTTTTTAGCAACTGCTCATCCTTATCGTTTCCCTGTAGTCGTCTCTTCCTGCAAATATCAAAATTACAAACGTACAATAAATTGCAATCAGCGTAGTGGCATGTTGATTGCGTTGAAATACCCTGTCGAGTTTAAACAAAATACTACTATAATATGTCAAAAACAAAAGCCAGCGATGCTAGCTAAACCCAAGTACGTGATTTACATGAAAACCCTAATTACATAGTAGCCGGACACACAAATATTTAGATTTAAATAAGCCTGAAAATTACTTTAGTGAGATTTAAAACCGACATTATTCATTCTCATTGTGAAGTTTGACTTTTGAGTTCAATATCCTACAAACTTTGGTATAAAATGTTAACAGTGAACACAGTATGGACAACTAAAATTTGAATATTTAAATGTCTATTACAAAGTATACATATAAAAAAGCTAAAACACTCTCGCACCAAGTCTTTTACCTTCGGCAAGCTGATTGTGAATGTGAGTGATATTGCATTGGCAATTATATTCAGTTAACGCAAGGTTGCACACACTTTATTCTCATTTCCAATTCCAACTAAAGTCAGTAAACTACAGATGTGAACATTTCAGTTGGACGTTAGACTATTTTCATTGCACATAATAAATTTCATATACTTCATACTGTACATATTAATAGGGCTTATCGTATTTACAGTTTTTGGTAATTATACATTTACCTATAACCTTATCGTATACCAGAAATGGTGAAAAAATAAATGAAGTTGTGCATAACTACATAAAAATACAAGTAAGGTCTAACTTTGCTCCATATAATTACAATCACTATATATAGGCAGATTTCTTTACCAAAGTAAATGTGCCTGATTTCTATTTTCTCTCTAGAACAGACAGCAATAGCAATCAGCATAGCAGTTGAAGAACGCAGCGTGTACTCCACAAAGCTTTAGTTGGCTTGGGTTTAGTTCAGCTGAGTTCATTATTTTAATGCTGAATGCTTGCATTTCTACATATCTTCAAACATAACGTGATAAAATATGTTGTTGATGATAGCCGAGCAGAATGTATGCATAATACAGGAAAGTACACCAAGATATCATTGCTAATTTTTAAAGAATATTGGCCGCTATGTTGTTCTTACAAGAAGTACAAGTTACAATATTTTACGCAAATAAATGTAAAAATTTTATCTACTATTGAACACTGTGGATATAGGTTGATTGACTCTTTGCTCTTGCTCCAGTTGACGCTGCTATCAAATCGTAAGACGTAAGATTAATAAAAATACGCTTACGTATTCTATACAAACGAAACCAACAAAGGAAAGAACACGAATAATGTTTTTCAACTTTATAAGATTGTAAAATTGTATTTCACAAATAAAAATTTAGGTAACGTCGTTATCTATTTATGATTAAGATATCATTATACATAATTACTTTATGATGCCAACGTACCTATTATTAATAAACATGAATTTTTTCATGATTTGTAAACACATGGCTTCATCCTCTATTTAAGGTTAAAGGTAACGAATCCAAAACCTAATATTATTTCGTTAGCTTCATTTCTACTGCTATGTGAATGTGCTCTCTGTTTCATTACAAATTACACACAATATAATAAGATAATAGAAACCATTTTGAACACATTAAAAATGCAAACTAAAAATGTAAATAATCCTGCACTTATATAACTGTAATAAATGAATCATTGTGTATGCACTCTTCTAGATGTAAAATGGTTGAAATGATAAATGATACAAACGATTAAAGTAAACAAAACAACGTATAATTCATTATAGAAATTCGAATAATTAAGAAGTATTGTTATTTTTATCTCTAAACAATTAAACAACTTTACAAATGAGTCCTGGCACGTCAAAAAACAATTATTTTCACATATCCTAATCCACGTATTTTATGCACGTTCAATTCAACATTATAATTTAACATTAACCAGTCTTCATAAACTAATTAGAAGAAAGTAAATCAATCAACATTCTATATGAATATATTTTATATCCATTGAATTGAGGATGTGAATAAGAATGGCAGTGTATCAACTGAAAAACAGTTTTACCAATGTTATTTAAGTGTGCCCGACAGACTTTGTATAACTTTGTTGATTTTGCCCTCAAAATAAAGATTCAATTCAAGGGCTATTTACTGTAACTATCTTAATTAATATTGTATTTGCCGTTGTTTCTTTCCGCTTTTCTTACTTTCTTTTTCTTGACAAAGAATTATGAACTTTATATTAAAGTTAGCTTGAAATAGGATAACAACTTCACACTATTCACACTTGTTGTCACTTTATACTGAATGCTGACCATAAATATATTATTAAGTCTTGGTGCTTCAAAATTGAGAAAAATTAGGTAACTGAATCATGCTTATACTTCGAAATTTTGTTTATCATGTATTCGATCATTTTGATCTTGTCATATTATTTATCACGTCGCATCGCAAGTTTGATATTAATAAATCATCTTTGGCCGAAAACGGCATTGTTAAAAAGGAATCAACTGTTGTGACTGTGACTTTCAACTTTTGTACTTTCCTAAAACTGACTTCGGAGTTACCGAGTATGTACAATAAACAATAAACAACACAAATAGTTCACATTTAAATTGCAGCCAATTTTTTAACGATCTATTTAAAATTAATAGGAATACGAAAGCTTTTAAAACAACGAAACAAGTAAAATGATTATTCGAAATCAGTTATTATGGTACACTTACAGTAAGCAATGTCTATTCGAAGTTCGAACGTCGAATTTAGAATATTCAATTTTACTTGCTTTAAAAGTTTTGAATGATAAATACCACCAACCACTCACATCTTAAAACTATTGTTTTAACCATTTTGTTCATATTATATATTACTAAACTATACTATATTGTGAAATGTGAATGTATATATATATATTCAAAAAGTAAAAAGTTGGCAGAAAAAACTTAGTAAGCAGTACGTATTAACTCAATCATAAATACAAAATAACCAATAACAATGAAACTTTAAAACTTATCACAAACAATAAATAAATAATAAAACCAGGCAGTAACCGACAATCGAAAGAAATGCAGTAAGTTGGACAATTAAATGTTAAAGTGTCTCAATTCACAATTCTCAAACTAATAAATACCAATACCACTCACGAAAACCTACTTCTACAGGGGGAGAGCAGTGGTAATGTTAAATTATGTACTGATTCTGATTGTTATGATTGGATGGCCTGGTTTTGTCACTTAAATAAAGCTGAACTTTGAACTTTGAACTTTGACCACAAACTACCACAAACTATGAACTATGGTTTAGATTATCAGAAAAAGTATATAAAATAATAAATGTTAATATTTTGTTTCATTATTGTAAAATTGTACAAAAAATGCTTACCAGGTGTATATGAAAGAGAAATTGGGAGCCAACTATTAATAAGTCCAAGAATTTCATCAAGAAGAGAAATTCACCATGGCACATTTCACTTGGAATCAAATGGTACAACTGATTCACCGTTATTAGTCAACTGCTACAGAGACCTGTGTTTGTTGTTCAAAACTCATAACAGGTATAGGTATAGTTGATGACTTGATAGTTTATATACATACGTACTGCACTGGCACTGCATGTTGTATGTATTGTATTGTATACTGCTATACAAGTATAGTAGTCTATACTACCAAAGAGAATTAGGGGCCGAACACATATTATGAAGACCGAGTATAGGGGGAAGGGTCAGCAAAATAAACTCACAAAGTTCCGAATAGGTGAAGGGGGTTCGTCGGAAGGCCTTCGTCTTCGGAAACAAATGTTTAAAAAACCAAAAAAAAGTTTTTTCTTAGCTCAATCTTGAAATTGAAAGTAGCTACTACTACTATCATCCTCTGATACTACCCTTAATACGCTTTGTTAGAATTGTTTGTATGAATATGGATCATTTCATTTCTGTGAAGTATATTAAGTCATTCCATTATTAAGTAATAAAGTTATTTTATGTGAATAGGTTGTGTGTCCGTCTGTCTGTCCGTCCGTCTGTACGCACGATAACTAAGAACGGTTTGAGATAATGACTTCAAACTTGGTACACGTGTTCTAGTGGGCCATTATGCATTAGAAGGCTAAGTTCGAAGATGGGGTCAATCAGCTAACTATTTCATGACCTTGACCTTTTCGACTAAATAATATGTTAATAAAGCCTCAACAACACACTGCACACTGCAACAGCACACTACAACTTAAATACTGCTATGTGAATTTCATTCGGTTTGAAAGTAAAGACCGCTAGATTTGAATTTGAAGCCATTGAATATTTCGATTAAATGACATATATTTTTAAATTCATGTACCAGTCATCGTAATTATTACTGCTAACATGGTTTCACAGTTGACGAATCGATGTCACAGTGAATGTTAACGTGTCATATTTCACATCACAGTTCACATCACTATTCGTGTCATTACTTGTTTAAGCCCGGCTTTGAACCGGTTTATTTAATGTTTACAATTTACGATGATAAAACCAGTGAGTAATTAAGTACAGACATATTTATATATTGTTTGAAATAAGTTAATTTTTTAAAAAATCCAGAACTTATTCATTTTCAGTGGAAAGGGGATATTGTTGACGCGTAATTTTACAAAACTTTCGGGTTGTGGAAAACGTACTCGAGATTTTATTAACTGTGTAATTACATGAAAGAGGCTTATTGAAATTTAGTTGACACAGATAGATCGCAATTAGTTCAAACTTTTTATCAAAAATCAGAACCACAGTGGATGAAATTTTGCGCGTAAAAGTCAGATATACTTTATTTCTATCCCCTAAACATTAGATTATTTTACATCTTGGTGGAATGGTGGACTTTACTTTCGATTACTGTTTGATAAACTGTCTTCAAGACTTAGGGGTATGGTCAGCGAAAAATGCTCGAAAAAGTCTTGAAGGAGGAGGGTGGGGGTCAAAAATCTGAATTTTGTGATCTTCGTAGTATGTGTACGGCCCCTAAGTGCAGTGCAGTGCAGTGAAGTAGCGTAGGTAATATTATAGTACCAGCTAGCTGTAATATAGAAAGAGTACTCTACTTACTCTACTAACAATTAAGAGTATGGAGTATAGAGTAGTATGCATAAAGATTTGTAAGCATGGCATATGTATATTATCTATGTATGTTGCAGTAGAACTGGACCCGAGCTGGCTAGGCGACTATGTATGCCCGACTTCCGGGTACCCCTTCGGGCTACATTACCCAGAGGAATATGACGACTCAACCTGATGCTAAGTTTCCAACGTCGGGTGTTGAAACGATATCATACAGCCAAAGGCCGAAACGTCTTTACTTGACACCCGAAGCGACATTACCGGAGCGACAACAACCGAATTTTAAAAATTATGTGGTGGTAAATCGATCTCATGAAAACCAAACCAAATCCGAAGCGACATTACCCGCAATCCGAAGTGACATTCGAAGAGGGATTACCCAACCACACTACACATTAACGTCTCCCCAGCGGGGCACAACACTGATATTTGGATTTTGATCGACCTTCTATACAAATTAGGTAGAAAAGGTTAGGTTAGGTCAATCCGATCAATTATGCCCAGTTTTGTCCAATCTGGTCGAAATAATACCGATTTCAACTCCTGTAGCTGAATTTGATTTTTATGGCGGCCTAAAAATGAACCTTAACCCATACGGGTTCTTTGTAGATAGAACAGTAATTCGTGCGGGCCCTCGAAAAGTTCGGGACCTCGGGACCTACGGTCCCGTGGAAGGAAGGGCTTCCCTTCCCGGGACCGCGGTCCCGGGGAAGGAAGCCTTTCCTTCCCGGGAAGGAAGGAAGATTTTACAAATTTTCCCGGGACGGAACCTAAAGTTTCCCGGAAAAACAACGAAATTTTTCTCATTACCGAATAAAATCGGGAAGATTTTTTTAACTCGGGACCGGCGGTCCCGGGAAATCGGGAAGATTTGCTTCCCGGGAAACGGGAAGGGTATCTTCCCGGTCCCGGGAAGGTTGGAACATTTCGAGGGCCCGTGTATGACTTACATCAACAATTGCCACGTCGTAATCGCAGCAAGACCAGTAGTGCATCTCGTCTTCCACACAAATTAAATTGACTACTTCGTTGCACAACATCTAAACAAAAAACATTTTCCTCCAATTGTCTTCATTCTTCAAATTGACGTTATGAATTATTATTTAAGCGACAGAGTTATTTTTTACCTCGATATCTAAAGTTCGTTGCAAGACTTGGACAACTAAACCTGAACAGCGTTCGACTTTGTAGCTGCTAAACATTTGAAGTTCTTGGTAGGCGCAGCCGTGGACATCCAGAGGCAAAGCGACGGGGAAATATTCATCCTCGATGTCGGTGCACAGAGAAATATTGTCATCGTCTTTTTGAATGTAGGATCGAATGATTTTGGCGTTGCAAGGAATTGTCAGTTTTCTTCTTCGTTTGTTGCATTTGCTTTCTTCATTTAAATAATTGTTGTGAATTTGTCGAAGAATTGGAATAGAATTGTCGGGTGACATTGCGGGGGAAATCACGTGACGAGGTGAACGAGCAAAGTCGCTTCGAGGCGACTCACTCCCCGCTTTTCCGCACTTTGAGTTATTCTTGCGCATCAATGGCACAATGTTTTCAACCAAATCTTCATTAAATTCGTACTTTTTGTCCGCCAACTTCCTTTTCCGAAAAGAAGAGAAATTCCGATCGGTGAGAACATCCTCCGTGATTTCGTCGTACGCTGTTTTTGTCGGTTTCGGGTTTGTGAGCGTTGTTGCAGCAGCATTTCTTTTGAAAAATTTTCTTTCGTGTTGAAGTTTGGGTTTCTTGATATTTTCCTCCGTCGGCTGATCTTCTTCGTCTTTCGCATTTTTGTTGAAAAAGTGGCAACGCAAGGGACGTTGTGCAGAACTCTGAGAGAGTTGTTTGTGCGGCTCGACAAGTTTTACGGTTAGAAAATGAATGACGTTTCCTGTGTTGAAGAAAACAGAGTCTTTGAATTTAAGCTGAACTTCTGAATCAAACTTGGGGTAGGGGGATACAAGGTCAAACGTCAAATGGACGGTTGCTCCATGGCGTAGACAATTAATACGAATTCTTGAGTCTCCAATCTCTGCAAAAATACACAGAAGTTCATATTTCGTTGTAACATCAATTTTTAAGCACCAAAAAATATTTCGCTTACCGTCTTCAACTTCGTCATGTAGAATATAGCGACACTCTGGACACGACTGCACATCGGGAATCGTGGTGATGGTAGCATAGAAGCTACTGTGATGAGCGTCACCGTCATGATTGGTACTGAAACAGTTTGCATCCGTGTCATTTACAAAATCCATTTATTTGCTAGACTTGTGCTAATTAGAATTACCTGTGACTACTTTGACCAGTGACAAGAAGTCGGCTGTCGTCGTCACGCCATTGGGAAATCTCAATTTGTAAATTATTATCACAAACACCATTGTTCCCAAAAAGAATTACTTGAGACATTTTTCTTGCTTCTTTGAAAGGCGTAAAGAGCCAAAAGTGGAGTCTGTACGTAAAAGACAAGTCAGACCAGGAACTCGTTCCAAAACTCTCGCTGGGTCTGACTGTGTACGACAACAAATATCTTCCACAATTCGTGAACCCCATGAAGACGTTTCTGTTCAATTTTCATCAATCATTAATTCTGAACAAGGCGGAAGGCGGAAACAACGAATGAATTAAAATAAGAATAAGAAAAATTTTTGGGTTTATTTACCCAGCCTCCAGAGCTGAACGGGGGACCACAGAGTCAATACACATTCTCAGTCTGGATGGCACGCTACTCATGAATGGGTTACTCCCACGATGAATTGCGCTGCCTACAAGCTAAAACCACAAAAACAAAAAGTTAATACCGGTTGTCACTCACAATACTCACAAAAAGTGTTTCAAATAATTTGGTTGACGGACCTCTCTTGAAAATAAGTTGCTTATAATGTTTTGCTTTCTGTCCTTGTTCGAGTACATTTTTACTCGTTTGTCTTTAATATTTAAAATTCTCAAATTACAGCTACGGATTCATAGACAGGTAGTTGACGGAAGTACTACGATTTCTTAAAAATGTTCGTTGACCATCAGATACCAAATTTATGCACTTTTCTTTACTCCTACTCGATAATCGAACGACCAAACACTAACAACTAAACCGAATTTGCATTACTTGCGATAATAATACAAACAACAAGTCTTGCAAAGTTTCCACCAACCGGGACCTGCATCAGTTCCAGATTCTACAAAGCAATTACAAAACATGGAACATTAAATAATTATTCATTTCGTGCGCTCAAGTTTTGAAAATTAACTGCAATTAAATCATTGTCAATTGTCAACTTTAAAGCACTTACATCTGATGTCTGACGACTTCATTGAATTCTTCAGACATCTCAGATCGGTTTGTTTTCCGCTTCTTCAGTCGATAAGAAAACAACGAGACAAATAACCAAAATATTTAGAAAAATTTGAAGCTTCCTGTCATCTCCAATCTTTCTAATCTACAACTCGTCCGTAGGTAAAAAAGTCCAATGCCATGACACGAACTTTAGACACGAAATGAAATCCCGAATTAATCAAAGGTGAAGAGTGAATGACATGGTAAAGAAAGAATTAAAATGTGACGATTCTGGTTTGTTTGTTTGGGTGAATTTGTTTTGTGTAGAACGCTAGCGTAGAATATTTTAGACAAGCAAATGGATGATGGAGAACGACACGCTCTCTCTCTCTCAGTCCAAGTCATTGACAACTTCTCACTACTTTTCACTCTTAGTTGCCACAAGACAAATCGCAACTGCAAAAGGCACACTAAAAACTGAAAACCGGAAGTCGGATTCAAAAGACGTTTGGTTGCGGAAAAACTGTTTGATTATGTGGGGATAAATAAATAATTACAAAAATTGTGTGTACAAATGATTTGATAGTATGGAAGATTTGTAGTTTGTGTTGTACAAGAAAATCGCCACTTTGATTTTGCGGGCTTTTTCCAATAGTTTGCGTCGCAGCTTTTATATTCAAGAAGTACTCGATTCACAGACGGTATTGTCACGCTGCAAGCATCCGACAACCGCAATAATTATGATGTGATACACCCGAACTGTAAAAACACGAGGAATTTGTTATTTCAAGGTCAATTTATAAATTCGTAGGGTCACCATTAATTACATAGAATATTTAATAAAGTTATATATATAATAGTTAAAGTAAATTTTTTATAAATTGGCAAAACACATTACCTATGGTCTGTACGTTTGAAAATAAATAAAAGTTTACATCATGAGAACTGACAAGTGACAACTGAACTTTTCATATCTTTGATATATCCTTTGATAATATCATTTCGATATACTTTGTAAATACTTTGGCAGGGTAAAAGAGTAGAAAGAGGATGTTATTACCATAAAGTATATCGAAATATATTAAAGAAAATACAAAACATATTTAAAAAAAGTTTAGCATTTTCACTGTTTTGATTTGTTTGTGAACAAAGTCATCTTTTGAAAGCCTAACAAAAATACAAACTATAAATATAAACTAAATAATATAAATGTAAACTAATTTGCGCCGTTTCTGCAGTCAAAAGATCAGTTCACATAATGTAAACTCATTTATTTAATTCCAATACGATAATAAATACATTTATTTCAAACGTATTTTCATTCTCATTATTCATTTTCATCATGATTTTACAAAATGTATTTTGTATATTTAATATTTTTTTTAATAAATTTGGAAAAAAGTATTTTAAACTCCAATTTTTTCAATTGAATTTTATTGTGTAACAGAAAATACATTGTTCACATCTCACTTCTAATTCTACTGGATGTGGACGGATGTCTTTCCGTCATGGTATTACCAGATTTAGGGCTTGTGGAAGTCTGCAGGAATAAATTAGGTAAGGTAATTGAAAATTGTATTTTTAGCAGTCATTCATATTCAAAATTAATTAACTACGATGTGGTAATCTGCAATTTCTGGACTTTTGGTTTTAAACAGGCAAGTTCGGTCACCAACGAGAATCGATGACCGAAACAAAAACAAAAGAACGGAAGCTCATTCTTCAGTTTTCTTCCATCGTCAACTAAACTTCCTTCGTCCTTCTTTCAGTTCTCTTATCTTTTGGTTAGTATTTTATTCACCATTATTTCATTTCATTATTAATTAAATATTTCTTTTTACTTACATAATGCACTTTTAAAATATTTAAAATCGAGGACTACTAAACGCTGTCTGTCAAAACTTTTACCTTTGCGGCTTTTGTTAGTTACCAAAAAATTGATAATCATAAATTAATTAATTCTTTCTTGCTCTTGTTTCCTGTAGTAAAATTTTCACAGACGTCCGACTGTTAACATTTAACAACTAAAATCACAAAACTGCAGAGATTTATCATTGGAAATGCTACAAATTGCAGGTACCCCAATCGTTTATTTTTTATTTTTCGTAGTGATACTTTTATTATTGTCCCTTTTACGATTTATATAATTTATAAATTAAATTTGAATTAAAATATTATTTAAAGGAATGAAAATGATGAGTTTTGTGTGTGAATTAGAAATGAGGAGAGAATAATGAACGAATTGGGAAGAAATATCGACAGAGAAGCTGACGCAAATATCCCGTGGAATGGAGTCGATTCGGAAGAGGAAATGTTGGAGGTTGTTCCTCCGGTTAAATGGCTTGACGGAGATGACATCTCATTAGACTTTAATGAAGACGAAAATGAACAATGGACCGTCCCACCACATCCATTGTTTTTCCAAAGATTAGACTCAGAGGAAGTTGTGTACAAAGTGCGCAAGAAAAAATGCAAGTTTCTAGGCAAATACATTATGGGCGAGCTTTTAGGAGAAGGCAGTTACGGAAAAGTTAAAGAAGTTCTCCATTCGGAGTTGCTAATAAGAAGGTCAGTCAGTCCTCCTTCAAAAAGTTACAAAAAGAATATTTCTTTCAATACAACTGACATAAATTTTGTTTTTTGTTTTCAGAGCTGTAAAAATTATTAAGAAAAGGACGATACGTCGAATACCAAACGGGGAACAAAATGTAGAAAGAGAAATTTGTTTTTTAAAAAGACTGAAAACCCTCAGTCATCCAAATCTAATTAAACTGACGGAGGTTATGTTCAATGAAGAAAAACAAAAGTTGTACATAATAATGGAATACTGTTTAGGCGGACTGCAAGATTTGTTAGAAATTTCACCACAGAAAAAATTTCCTATTTGGCAGTCCCACGGGTAAAAACATTTTTCTAATTTTCAAAGTTCTAAACTTTCATCCTTTCTGTACAAGTTTTTCATACGAAGGTGACTTTGACATGGCAGGTACTTTGTTCAACTGGTGGACGGGTTGGAATATTTACATAGTCAGGGAATTGTCCACAAAGACATTAAACCTGGCAATCTTCTCGTCACTCTTGACGAAAGAATAAAAATTACAGATTTCGGGGTAGCTGAGGTTCGTAGCCACGCCGTTCACAATTCGTCAATTTTTTCCAATTTGATCATCAATAGTGAGAATTTGAAATGGAATAATTTTGCAGGCAATTGATCCTTACGCGGAGGATGACATCATCAAAGGGTCGCAAGGCTCACCGATTTTCCAACCTCCTGAAGTAGCTAATGGCGATTCCTACTTTTCCGGTAGCAAACTGGACGTTTGGAGTTCCGGTGTCACATTGTTAGTCACTGTCACTTTCATTGGCTCGGCAAAAACATCTTGACAAAAGAAATAAAGTCTGAAATGTTTGGTTTGCTATTTGGAGAAACAGGTACAATATTTCGACAGGCAAATATCCTTTCGACGGGGACACGATTTTCCTGCTGTATGAGAACATAGCCAAAGGAGAATACCAAATGCCACCTGAAGTCGAAGACCAATTAGCCAATTTGATTAGAGGAATGTTAAAGCTAAATCCTGAGGAAAGATATTCCCTGCAACACATTCGTCGTGATCCGTAAGTCATTTCTCAATTTCTTTCAACTGTTAAATGTTCTTAAAGAAAATGTTCCCAAATTATCTTCAACAAAAATGAATACCGCAAAACAATTTCCACTACAAATACATTTTCAGTATTTTGAGTGAATAATGTGAATTTTTTATTTGTTAGTTGGTTCAGAAAGCGTCATTTAGTTATTCCTCATGAGCGGATAAGCGTACCTGCAGATAGAAGAAAATTGAGCACACTTCCATACATCGACTCGTTTTTGAATCCTGAGGACGAGTCCAGCGATTTAGAAGAACATTACGTAACGGCCACTGAACGAGATCTGCATTTGTTTAAAATGGGTAAGTCCAGGAATTATGTACAATTAAATGCAAATAATTAAAAATTAAATTAAAAAAAGTAGTTGTTGAAACTGATTTTGATTTTGGTTTAGATTTGGGTGGCGGTAGCAATCACGCAGAATTAACGTCATCCAACTCGAAGAAATATTGCAACAACAACGGAGTTCCTAATAATAACAGTTTAGTGCCGGTTCGAGAGTCAATGTGGAGACGGTCTCTTCACTGTGTTCGCAATTTTCCTATGTGTCGACAAACGTGAAAACAACCAAAAATGGTGAACATTTACTTGTGCAACGTGCAAACGTAACCCATCCATTACTTAACTTCAAAAACATTAACCACAAGTGCAAGTTTTTTAGATTCATCTCATAGCTAAACTTAATCACCTCTTTATTATTATTATTCTCATTCTTGTCCGAAATACTGAATCGAAAAATAATATTTAGGCTTTATAACAAATATTATTATTATTATTATTATTACTTAAGCCAAGTCTCATTAATGATAAAACAAATGTAGAAATAATTACCTAATTAATGCCACAAGAATCACAGTTCTCACACCTTCCTCTTTAGTGCGTCGTAAACAAATAATAATTGTATGTAAAAAATGATTGAAAAGTTTGAAAAGGACTTTGGCCTACCCCACTGCGAAAAAATGATGAGAAGACATTTCGACTTGATCGGGGCTGAATGAAAAAAAGTTACAAAATTGTAAAGTGCTCATTTTATGTTATT
This sequence comes from Pogonognathellus flavescens, assembly GCA_019776165.1. Classification (NCBI taxonomy): domain Eukaryota; kingdom Metazoa; phylum Arthropoda; class Collembola; order Entomobryomorpha; family Tomoceridae; genus Pogonognathellus; species Pogonognathellus flavescens. The sequence goes on along the minus strand of JABASD010001229.1, from coordinate 30,799 downwards.
GAATTGTACTTCCACTTCTTTATGAATAATTTAAATATTTTCGTCGTTCTTGATTGTGGGATTTGTAATGTTGCACCGTTTCTGCGTGTGTCTTTGTGCGGTGAACCAAATGGGAGTTGAGTGTTGTAAAGCTGCTTTCGCATCAACTAAAAATTACCGTTAGACATTTTGTGAATATTCTATTTCTTACGTTTGTTCGTATTTTATAATTTACACCCGATTTGAGGATTTGATCGTTTTGGAGCATTGTACCAAAATTGTACGCAAAAATATTTTCGTAAACGTCCACTCAAGTCGATTCTTTTTTCACTTATTTTTGAATTTCGATTAATTTTGAGTTGACTCTTCCGTGCCATACACAAACCGATGTGATGCAACTAACCCAGTTATACAATGAAATGTTTCAATTCAAGCGACAGCAGCTACGCTAAATATTTGCAAAGCACGGGACTATTGATTTTGCATAATCAGCCCGTCTCAAAGTGATTTAGGTAAATATACGATGATGCAAATGATCATGTTAACAAACTACGCATTTTAAATGTCGAATATTACAAGTTAAATATTAAGAATAATAATGAATGACGCTGACGGTGAAGACCAACGTAATAAATTCATAATAATATATCAAAAAAACTATAACGCTGCAAGAAAATGTTACGCAAGAAATAATTATATTTCAGAGTCACAGTCAGCATTCTGATCAAATCGAGTCATTATCTTTTAGCGAAATATCATTTCCACACAACAACTATAATGTATCATATCAAGTCAGAATGGAGAGAAGGACGTGAGCATTTCTTTGAGACATCAGGTGGATTGCTAGGTGCATGTGTTGTTGTTCGATGTTACGTGATTGCTGCTGGGTTTGCTTTTCTTGGTTTGGGTTAGAGACTTGCCTGGGCATGGGCGAATGTTCATTATCCAACCGCATTTGCTCCTTGCACATTGCAGCACGAATTTCATGGGCATGGGCGTCCAAGAGTGCCCATGTGGCTATTTAGTGTCGAAATTTATGAAATGTATTTTATCTTTGTCCCGCTCTCTTTGTTAACTGATTTTGTACGTTCTATAATGAATTTCATTTTTATTCTGAGACACTCAGACACTGCCACCCTTGCATGAAATATTATTAAAGGAAGACATCTTTTGTGACTCAACGCAACTTTTATTTCTTTGTCGAAAACTAGAAAGAAATAAGTCATCATTCTCCAAACTACAATGCATATGGGGGCAGGGGCATATAATTTGCTGGTAGATAAAACCCAGACGTATTGGGGCGTAGGTAAATTATCCATGGGCAAGCGCATGGGCGGGTATGGGCATGGAGAGTGCGCCCAGACAAGTCTCTATTTTGTATTTGTTGTTGGAGGAGCTGTTAAAGTAGAACTTGAGACAAGGGAGAATTATTCATTAAAGACTAGGATGATGAAAGATTTGTAGGTCAGTATGGTTCAGTTCAAGAAATTTCCCTAATCCTAATCACTTGTAACTTTGTCAGCTGAATCGTTGTGCAAGGCAAGGTGTGCGCTTACTTGCCCACTTCTTTACAACATCGAACAACAACAATTACCATCATCGCCATCACGTGAATCTCCACAGTCAAAACAATTTCTCACATTTTTATTCTTTCCAACATTTTTCTTCTAATAATTCTATTTCACCAAATTAGCTTTGTAGTTATTCTCTCATTTAAATTTACTTTAAATTTTAAATCTTTTTAAAAATACTTTCAAGTACTTCTACAATTAATACAACGGATTGGAATTCCATGAATAATAAAAATGCGACAATCGATGAATTCTTGCGTAGTGGGTGAGACTTGTTGTGTTAGTTGAAGGGCAGGTGTTGATAATTTGATTATCGAATGTAGTTCAGCTTTTTGCATAAGAAAAGTTGGCATGGCATAATGATGACGGAATGAATGGATTAAATTTAAAGTGTGGTGAAGTATTTGGTTGTTGCTGGTTACGGAATGAATGCATTTAACTGCAGCAAAGAAACTGAGATGGTGAGTGAGAGATTCACGTAGCGGCCAGAGACGCGTCAGTTTCTGACTTTGCTCGTTTCAACGCTTTAACAAATCTTCTAGTTCTTGTGGTATGAAATATGAAACAGGTGCAGTGGTGGTGGGATAGAATTTTAGTTATTAGACTTTAGAAGAATAAAAGTTACGTTGGAATTAGAGAAGGAGAGAGAGAATGAGAATTTGCAGGGAGACAGGGGAGATGAAGAAAAGGAGGCAATTGCGGCAGAGAGCGTGATGATGAAGTCGACAAGGGAAGACTGCGAGGAGTTCAAGTAAAAAGTTAAATGTTAAAAGTTAAAGGGGAATAATAATTTGAGGAGATGCTTGAGGATCGTAAGGTAACCCACGGAAAGTAGGACGACCTGGTCAGTCAAGAGGTGAACTTGCCACAGAGCGTAGCCCCTGCCGTTCCTCTTTATTCTTGCTCTTTTCTTTCCACAACAAGACCAACACAACCAAACACAACACACACGCAAACTCACGCATCCACACATTTTTACAAATCACCAACAAGTCTTCGCTAATTTACTCACTCGGATTTTAGTGGATGTGTCGTCGTCGTCTTCCACTTTCCGGTGGATCACCCATTTCTGGAGCATCGTTTCTTTGTTTGTGCCGTGCTTTTTTTGGATGGTGAAAAGAATCTGCGGAGAGAGAAATCAGTTTTTACAAATTTAATTCAAGTGTGTCGCATTTCAAAGTGGATTTGTCCGAATGTCTCTGAAAACAAACGACAAGTGCCCCTTTGTTGGAAATTTAATTCTCCCCCGCCGTGTCACTCGTTCGGTTCCTTTATAAAATTTATTTCTCTTTTCCCTCTTCTCCGTTTTCTCTTTTCCTTCTTTCTCCCTCCTCCTACTCCTCTCTTTTCACCCGCTCTTTTCCCTCCTTCATCTCCGACACTCCGTGTGTTACCTTTTTGTGTCAAGTAGTCGTAAAAGTAAATAATCCTCGGCCTTCAAAATGATGAAAACACCGTTGGCCATTGTGGCCGTGTACATGATGGTTCTCGCCTATGGACTTTCAACCACAATATACGAACAAGTTCCAGGTACACAAATTTAACTTCCTTTTCATCATGTCTCATATAGCGGTGCTAATTCTTGATCCACCTCATGACGTCATCAATGACCTGTACCAAATAAGATTAAGAACGAAAGAATGAATGAATGACCTAATTTCCCAAAGCATCGTTATTTAATTATTCTTCCACTTCTTCTGTGCCAAACATTTATTCATCATTTTAAACTGACCATATTATGACTCATGTAACATTCACCTTGAAATCAATTAACTCATTAATTAAATTTTAATTCACTTTTTATGGCTCAATCTCTGAAATGACTTGAACTTTTTATTTTAAATGGGACAACTAATAAAGTTATCTGCTTGTTAAAAAATGAGTCATTGGTTTTTAGGGTGAAATATTTGATAATTGATTTTTACAGCTTTTGGTTTGCACTTTGCACTAAATACTTTTGTTGTTGTTGTAAGAAGTAAAGTGAGATTGTGTCGTATGCATTGTTAGAGATAGATTCATATTCTTCTCTTCTGTTGTTGGCAATGCGTTGTGGACGTGGAGTAGTGGCCTACAAAATCTCGTTTTGCCAGTTTGGAAGAAGAACAAGCTTGGAAAGAGTTTAGGCTTTTAGCTGAGGATTACTATGGACATGTTGCACTAGCAAAAGACGAAATGATTAAATTCAAGTCATGAGGAATTACATTACACCCATTTCTTGCCAAATCCTCCCTTACACTCCAAACATCCATTTCCTCGCAGAAAAACATTCTGTAACAATTTCGTCTCTGCAGAAAGAAAAGGAATAGGTAAAAATGAGAATTGTAATGGTGGGGCCAATTATAGAGACGCGTTACGCAATTGTTGTGTCGACCTTTATTTATTTACAAAGAGAATGAATTTGTTTGTTAATTATTTTACGGGAAAAGTTTAATTGGCGTGTTTGTGTTGCAATTTTGCAAGGTGTGTGGAATGAGTTACAGCAATTATTCTAAATTCTAATTCTAAATATCTCAAGTCAAGGAAATGTTATTTATAGTTAGTTTAGTTGGTGCAAGGCATGAGGATAAGATTACGATGCTTGTTAAAAGTGTTGAGATGAAAGAAGGAGTTAAACGGGACAAAGAAATCAGTCACGCTCCTTTGCCCCGCAAACAACTTTTATTAACACAAATCTGAATTCAGCAGCAACGCTGATTACATGAGAAGTGCACTTTAGCAGCTTTAATAAATGTTTCTTGTAGGAGTAGCCCCAAGAGTTGGTTGCCCCAACGAAAGAATAACCTTTACCTAATATCACATTTACAGAAATGAAATGAGTTTACGCACAAACAGAACTTGAGCCACAAACAACTTACGATTCTTGCTCCTGTTGCCATTTTTAGCCCAAGCCTTTATTTTTAGTTGTTCATTTGTTGCAGACACTGCAATATACACGAGGCGAGTGTTAGTTACGATTATTTATGATTAGCATGAACATTACACATTACACACGTTGAGATTGCAATTAGAAAAGTTGTTGAAAAGTCGTATAGTCAGCGAGCGTGTAGACGAGCGATGCAATTACTCGAATAAAATGCAAAGAACGAGCAAAGAAAAAAGCTCTGCGAGTTCAGAGCAAATAAATTACAGAAATCTTTGTAGAAATTATTTTCTAGCTTTGCAGTGTTAATTCTTGCTAATAATATTATTACACAGACTAGACATTCGAGTTAGTTGCAGGGGATAAATGTTCGTATGAATGTTGAGGTGGAGGATTGGAGTTGCAATGGAAATATGAAAATTGTGCGTTACGAAAGGCTTAGCATATAGGTCACTACAAAATAGCGATGTACGAACAGATAAGCAACATTTTCCAACCAAACCAAAACTAGCCACTTCTACGAGAGAGTCTCTCAACAATTTAATTCAACCTTATTCCTTCAATTACTTCAGAACACTTCTTGCTCAAAATCTACAACTACCTCCACCAAAATCTATTCCCCAGCTAAATGTTCTGTCTGCAACAATTGGCTTCTACTTTTTTCCTTCTCGCAATCCCAACATCCCAACACAATACGCAACAAGTCCAAAGTACAAGTCCAATCCCAATCATCACTCCATTCTTGCACAAATTATTTACACAAAACAATCACGCATTTCTAGACGTCTGTCTTCTCCCTATAATATCAATAATTCATCTATCCATTATTTCATAAAATTAAAAAAATACATGAATAGGTAAACCATCTGAAAATGAATCAATTGGAGTAATTTGTCATGCATAAAATAAAATAACAGATCCAATTTTTCCTCAATTCTCTTTCGTGTCTCAAATTGTGTGTCTTCAGAAATGAATGAATAGGTAAACCATCTGAATGAGTTGGAGATATTTTTGTTTTGCGTGGAAGAGTTGTGAGTGAAAGGATTTGGAGATGGGATTAGGAAATGACTATTTGAGAGTTGTTGTAGAGAAAAGTGTTGTGTGTATTTGGTGTGGGTGAGATTTGTTGATATTTGGAAAGAGAATTGTTTGTTGTTTGCCGTGAAGAAAGAAGTGGAGGATTGCATCGCAGCCTTGCACCATCACTCTTCACATTCACATTGAATTCATTCAGAAGTAGCACTGAACTCTGCAGAATAATTAAGCAATGAAGTCGTGGCAGGGCGATGTGAAATGAAGAAAGACTGCTACGTCTTTGCTTTGGTCTTTGGTGGAGTTGAATGTGAATGAATACAGCCAACAGATTTTGGCTCAGAGTCAAAGGACCAGTTTTTTTGCAACAGAAGCAACATTTTTGACTTGACCTATGGAAATAATATTATATGTAATCTCTATTCCTCAGGAGTCTACAATCCACACATCTAACAGTTGCAATCGCTATGAGAAATGTTCCGACATGATTAGTACTCATAACATTATTACAAACCCTCAACCGCCTCCTTGTAAAAACAAACCAGCCGTCCAAATAAATCCCAAATCCAATTTCCAACACCATCACTCTCTTATAACTCTCTTTATATACCCAGTCTAGAAAAGAATACAGGTGCAGTCATTTATTACTTGGCCACAAATGCATCTGTTGGAATTTTCATTGCCAGCAGTTCAAAAAAACGGAAAGAATGTTTAAAATGATGAATGGGAATTTATTGTGAATGGAGAGGATTGACGGATGAGGTTTACGAAGTTGTTGGTTTGAAAGGGAATTGGGCAAAGTATTTGTGCGATGATGGAGAGAGAGAATTGCGTTGAATGAGGTCGCTATTGGGAATTGTAGGTTATTGTCAAAAATCCGGAACTTGAGACATTCATTGCTCCTTCTGCTGCTGCTTCAACCTTCACATGATTCTCCACTTTTTGCTTCAACAGCAATTTGCATTAACATCATCATCGTCCCAACGGATTACTTTGTCCATTCCAACCAAATGCACTCTCCGTCGTCCTCAACCGGTTTTCTCATTCAACTTGTACGCTCTCAGCTCTTTTTCACCCTTCTCACACACACAACAAAACGCAGACAAAATCTTGACTCAAAGTGCATCATTTCGTCTCAAGTGTTTCTGTTGCGTGTTTTTACTGCTTTTCTGCATAATTGACATTTACTCTTCTTAGCTTCATTCGAGTAGCATGATGCGTAGACTATGAATAATGGAGACGTGGTTGGTTGTGAATGAGAAAGAGAATATTCTTCTGAAGAGTTGAGGATGTGTTGGATGGGAATGAAAGAAAAGAAAGTTGTTGGTTTTTGAGTTGTGTGTGAGAAATGGAGAAGTTGAGGTTGTGGATGAAAACAAAGACTTTGTAGGTGAAGATAAAACTGCAGTTGGAGTTGCTGCTTGTTGCTTGTCTTATCTGCAGTCTTCACCCAAACCAAACAACAAGTCCACCAAGAAGAAGTCTAACATTAACAACAAGTCTACCATTAAGAAGAAGAAGTCTAAGAAGAGTAAGAAGAGTTGTAAGAAGAAGCAGAAGAGTAAGAAGAGTTGTAAGACGATAGAGATCCGCGTATTGGTTGACCTGGTGACCTAGCTCTTCCAGACCCATCACTTCTTCACAGCCAACCCAAAGCACCACATTACGCTGCTGCAGCTACACAACTCCAATTCTTCTTACAAAACGACTCACACTCAGACTCAAACCAATCTCAACCCAATCCTCCACATTCCCAACTTCTTCTTCTTCTTCTTAAGCTCACACAGATGCTTCTCTCTCTCTCACAACTGCTTCTCCAAACTTACAAATGCTCAGCATTAGGAATTTTCTCATTAATTGTCGCTGCTGCTACAAGCAACAACAATGATGCTCTTCCGTCATCTTGCAAATGCTGCAAATTCCTCGACTACAGACTCCAAGACTTTCATTTACTATTAAAGCAGCTTTAGCTTTCAGTCTTTACAACTCATTACTGTTACAAGTCTGCAGACATTTATTCTAAGCTTCAGTCACGACTTCAACTTTGTCGCTTCTAATTCTCTCCCAACAGTTTCTGCAATTTGTCTCAACAACTTTCACGCATTCTCAACAACAACAAACAAACAAACAACGTCTCACCCAAAATGCATTCTCATAATCTACTCCATGTCTCCTTCATAATTCTAACAATGCTTTTTTATTAGCTTAAAGATTTATTCTGAATGTCTGTTGGAAATGCTAATGAGGATGATGGAAACTGTTAAGGGAAAGGAATGTTGATGTTACCCCAGAGGGTTTAATTTTGTAATTTTGTTTGTAGATCCTCGAGTGGAGCATTGGTTTCTGATGCGGAGATGGACGCCGATAATTTTGATAATTTGCACATATTTTCTGACGGTGATAGTTGGGCCGAGACTGATGGCCAAAAAGCCTCCGTACACGCTCCGCTCCCTGCTCAAGTTATACAATCTCTTTCAAGTGCTCATATCCGCCTACATGTTCAAAGAGGTAACCAAATTCTTTCAAATTAATCACAAGCAAAAATGTCTGAGATGATGAGATGAATTTCTTTGCGTAGTTCCTGATCAGTGCGTGGCAGTCTCGCTACAGTCTCCGGTGTCAACCCGTCGACTACAGCAACTCTCCTCAGGCCCTCAGGGTACAAAACCAAAACTTTAGTCAGACTTGTTAATTAAGTTCCGCTAGACATTTTGTTAATGGGATAAAATTAATTAAAGAGGTTTGAATTACGTAGAATATTTTGAAAATTATTTATAGATGGCTGCCGCCTGTTGGTGGTTCTTCTTCTCCAAAATCATTGACACATTCGACACAGTAAGTTCACATTTATTCAAACAACATTTCATGCTTCTTCTTCGGAGTAGTCTCAATTCAGGTTTTGTTTTTGTGCTGCAGGTGTTTTTCATTTTGAGAAAAAAGAATTCGCAAGTAACGTTTCTGCACGTTTACCATCACGGCTCGATGATTCTCAATTGGTGGCTCGGAGCTAAATACACACCCGGAGGACAAGGTACAACTCAATTAACCATTCACTTAATTATTTCTCTTCTGAGAGGGACTAAAATATCTGTAGAAGACAGACCTGTTGAAATTGATTGATTAAAAGTGTTGCGACTGATTTTGTGATTTTCAGTATTTTTCCAGTGCATGATCAATTCATTTGTGCACGTGATTATGTACACGTACTACTTCCTGTCTGCTTTCGGACCAGCTGTTCAGAAATATTTGTGGTGGAAGAGATACTTGACCCAATTGCAACTGGTAAGTCCAAAACTCACAACATCTCATGTTGCCCTCGGGCTGATATGTAATTGCATACTTTGGAGAATCGGGAGGAAAGTTGTTAGAGTAATTGTGTTTTATTTTTAATTTTAGGTTCAATTTTGTGCGATAATAATTCACTTGATCAACGGAATGTTGACTACGTGTGAGTTCCCGTTCGTGCTGAATTGTTACGTGATTGTGTACTGCGTCACTCTCATCGCCCTCTTCACCAACTTTTACATCGAGACGTACAGACACCAACGAACAGACAGAATAGAGGCGGAAGCAGCTCTTCAGGAGAAAATAGCCCGTAGCAACGGCACACCCGCCGTGACCACCACAAACAACAACAACAACAATTTATGTCTCCAGTCAAACGGACATGCGAAAAATGGTTTCATGAAAAGTTCCATGAGCAACGGATTAGGCGTCGTTCAAAACGCGAATAATTTCAATAACCTGAAGAACGGACTGCACCATCGACACTAACCAAATATTAGACAAAAACTTTAAACTATAAAGTCAGAGGAGATTTCAGTGGGAAGCGCAGCGTGGTCGTCGTAGTACTTTTTTATCAAACGAAATTTAAGCAGTAGTGGAAATAGAAAGAAAGTGTCGTTCACAAAAGATTTAGGGAAATACACAAAGAGGATCATGACGACTGCCTAAGTCTGGAATGGTGACAATAATAGTGACACGTTGTACGAAATTATTATTATTAAAAGAGAGACGGATAATTTATTATGTGATCAAGTGACATTCTTCAGTCAACGTCCACGAAAACTCCGCTCCACAAGAACATCCACGCTTCGAACACCCAACAAAGCTGCAGCACACAAAAAGAAACAAAAACAAGACGCGACAATCAAACGGCGCGACGATTTTGAAATTGGATTTTCCACACACTCAAACTTTGACATTTCATCCCAACAGACATTTTGGATTTGCAAATGAAAATAAAAAAGAAACTTTCTTTTCAGTTGAGTATTTCGTTGGATAATTCATGACCAATTTTGGTGGGTTGTCGTTATCGTCACGCCATAGTTGTCATCGTCGTGATTGTGTTACGCTTGAGGTGTTTCGTTTGAATTGTGTTTGTGGATATTTCTGTTGATGAATGAGAAAATGTCATTGACGTGCTTGTGCCAGGCTGACTTGTAAACATTGTACATTGGACGTGACATGCCCGTCCTTCCATTCATTGTTCTGAGTCGGCAAAAACTATTTATAATTTTTTATTTATTTATTTATTTATTTCTCTCTCCAACTCTCCCTCCCAAACTTTATTCCAAAATGACTGTTTTCCCGTCGTCTCGTCTTTGACTGGACGTCTCATCCATTTCTTTGAGACATTTTCAACAAGACACATTTGCTCGGTTCGTTCCTTTTTTGGTTGTGGTGTGTGGACCTCTTTCTCCTTTCATTTCATTCTTTCAGTTCCTTTCATCTTTTCATTTCCTCCTGGGAGACAAAGACAAATACTAAGTGGCCTGCTCTCTTTCCAACCTGTAGACTCCTCCCCTTTCTATTTCCACAAAAGAATTTCTTTACCGACTGCTCTCACAACTACAACTGTTGCTTTTTGGTATTCTGCACGAAAGTCTAATTAAACTACAGTAATCCAAATATTAATGATAATTACATCCACGTACTCCTAGTAAGATTAAATAATTAATTAACTATAAGTAAATAAGCTAAGGTAGATAGAGCAGTTCAAAAACACCCGCGTGTACCTACTCAAATAATTACTTGTATATTTAAATAAAAACAAGAACAAGAAGCTACAGCCCAAAACACTTTTTTGTTACGACCACCACATGATTTTAAATTACGAAATTATTTAATTACTGCTGAAATAAATGAACAAATAACTGAAGGTAAATCGTAGTGGTACTTCATACAAGACTATGCAAATTTTCAACTCTGTCTCTCTCAACAAAACCTTTTTTTAAGAAATCCCCCCGCAGAGGAAGGATTTCATTCGAACGCTTCTATTTATTCAGAATTTCGTTTAATTTATTAATTTATTTATTGGGCAGTGAGTGGACTTTGTGTAAATATTCGTGTGGATGCGACGAGTGAATTATTTGTATTTTTTGTGGCCTGAATGTGTCTTAGAGTTAAGTAGAGAAGTCTGCGGTCTGAAATGAAGACATTTTCGCCTCTGGTACATTGTTGTGAAATATTCAAGAATCATTACAACTGTTGTAAAATTGAAAATTTAAGTATTTAAACAAATAAACCATTTAATATTGTCCCTGTTCACATTCATCATATTTTCATTTCTGTTCATCTAAAGTTAAAGCCATAAAGAGATTTGGAGAAGTGGAGGAATGTGCAAAGAAAGGTAAACTTTGAAATGTGTAATTGCTTGTACGTGTTGGAGAGATTGACCCAGTTGTTGAGATTTGTTGTGTGTGTTTGGGAGGAGGTTACTTGGTTAGTTGCGTTTACTTGAATGTGTGTTAGTTGTGTTGGCGAAGTTCTTTGGCGGTGGCCGTGGCCGTGTTGCAGGGTGCACGTCAACTCCAAAGGTTAACAACTCGCCTTCCTGTACTCCCAGCAAATCCCAACATCTACAACACAGAACAACTTCCAAACCAAACCAGAATTTCTGGGGCATGACACTCCTCTCCTTCGCATCCACAAATTCTTCTTCTTCTTCTTTTACACAACACTCCGTATTACAATTCTTCCGTGCTTTAAACTTTAAAGTCTTCTTCATCCTTTCCTTCTGAAGAAGAACCTTCATTGCTTGCAGTAGTCGTTGTAGTTTAGTGCGAGTCTTATGATGGTGGTAGCAACGTTTTGTGTGTTTTAAGTCAAAGTTGAAGTTATGTGAGACAAGAAACCGGTTTTGCTGCTTTGCTCATCGCTTGGTCGCTCAACATTCTCAACTTTTATCTCCTTCTTTACAAACTTCTTCTCTTCTTTCATTACAGAACTTTACGTCCCATGTACCTAAACTCAATCCTCGTACTTGTGTAGTAAATATTATCTCCCAGACACACAACTCTCATAAGCAACAACACGGCAACAACTTCTTATTAAATAAACGGCATCCACTTGTAGAATTTTGTTCACCGTTTTGTTCATCTGCATATTTCATCTTTACTTTTCAGTTTATTCCCATTCGCAGCTCTTCATCTCCTCACAGTCAACATCTTTTCCTCTTTCACACCAATTACGACGACAGACTTCATCATTTCAATGTTCCGGAAGTTATTTATTTATTAAAGTCCCAAAGACGTCTGTACGAAAGATGAGATGAAAATATTTTTGCAAGTTTCCGGTAAAAGAAAGGGGAATTTGTATTTTAGGTGGGTTGGGAGCCCTGAGGGTGTTTTAGAAGTCTGCGTCATTGGTATTTGGCCATTAATTATAAATCCTGGGAATCGGAGGACTGGACTGCGAGCTGGAGAGATGAAGAGATGAAGAACTCGAAATAAGCCAATGGAATTAAATGATAAATAAGAAGAAGAGGAGGAGGAGGAGGAGACGCAGAAAGTAATTTAGAAGTTGGGATTAAAGAAAATTGGCAGTCTCTCGTAGAAGTCCTCTTCAAAACGGAACCCCACACATTTCTCCGTCTCCTGCTCTTCCACTTTACCATTATTGCACTTCTTCCACTTCTTCTTCTTCTTCTAACTGCCTCCTCACTAACTTTGTTGTTATTATTAGTACTCCCCTTCATCATATATCCTCCACTCTTCTTCTTCTGCAACACCAATTCCCATCATCATGATTCGTGTGTCTACGTGTACTTCCATCCATACGGGACATCCATCCAAATACAGACGCTTATTTCCTTCTCTTCTGCTCCTGCTGGAGTCTGCTGGAGTCTGCTGGAGTTTATAGGAGACAGACTTATGTATGGAACTTTATGCTTTCTCTCCGTTCGACTCCCGTTTGGCATTTTGCAGTTTGGAGTAGCAGCAGTTCGAACCAAGGGCGCATTTGATTGCAGTTGGCCGTATTGAAAGAGAAGCAGCAGCAGCAGCAGCAACGGAATAAAGTAACGGGAAAGTATTTCAGCATTGCATTGCATCGTTGGCAGGCGCACGGGAAGGAAACCGGAACGTCTCTCATCTCATTTCCAGACTGGAACGTCCACGACCAACAAACAAAACCACAAGAACCATCCCGATTCCATTCAAATTATTTTTAGTCAATCTTTAAAATATTTCCGAGTATGCGGAGGATCGTTGTAATGAAATAAAAAGTGGTGGCAGGGATTTAGCAGAGAAATTGGTTTTTAATAGCTGAGCGACAATTTCATTGTTCGTCCCACGACGCTGCTGCTGAGATTATTTGTTGCTCTTCTTCTTGTTCTTCCTACGCACACTTTCACTCTTTTCATTTCCTGCGACGGATTTGGAAGCAACAAAAGAAAAGCAGATTGGACGCAGAATAGAAATTGTGTTGCAGGGAATCGCTGAAGAGAGAAAAGAGAAAGGAGGAAAGAGAAAGCTTTGCCTTTCTCCCGTTTTCTGCATCGCTCTCCATTCTTCTTTATTGCTTCCGTCCCAAGCAACAGTCGAGCCGCTACTTCCTTTCCGTTCACTTCCACAACCACCTCTCTCCGTCCTCCCAACTCAAATAACCGAATCTCCCAAAATGCTCTCGCCCTTCAATCACGCCAATAAAATCAGTCACTCTTTGCCACTTCCCCTGCAAATCAACAACAACAACAACAGGTAATACCTTCTTTTACACGCTCCACTCCTTTTGTTGTCTTTCCGCGCTAATTACGAACATTTACAACCCTCCGCTACAAATATTTCCATCCAAAGCCACTGCCAACTTCATTAAATTTATTCTTTCAGTCTCCGTGTTTTGAAAGTTTGATAATGTTTTGCAAAAATTGCACGTTAGAAATAACAAGAATTTTAATTTTTTTTCAATTTTCGTGTTTTTAGAGAGTGTGTTGATTTTGTTGATTTGATTCAGTTGTTGTAGAACGTACGTGGTGTTGGAGTGGGAGAGGAATGAGAGGATTAAGGAAGGCAGCTTCCCCTCTGTGTCCTTTTGTATTTTAAGCTTGTCCAGAGTTGTGTTACCTTGAGGTTGTTTAAGTGCAGAAAGAGAAACGGGAGGAGAAATCCAGTCGTGATATTTTGTAATTTGCCATCAGGCAAAGTTTTTTCTTTTTGTGGGAATTTGTGGAGAACATTTCGTTGCAATTGAAATCTAAAAATAGAACTCAAAGAAGCTTTTCTTTGTTTATCTTTTCCTTTCACGTCTTCATTGTTGACGCTCCGTCTAAGAAAGCCTCCTCCGTCTGTCGCAATACTTTTTCTTCTTTCTTTCAAGTGTTGAGTAATTATATATTTTAATTTCCGGAGTAATCATTAGAATTAGAAAGTGGAGAAGGAGAGAAGACTGGCGTAGAGTGGTGGTGGCAGTGGAGGAGAGCAGACGTGAAATTGCAACGAGCGAGGCAATTTGCAGGTTTGAAATATTCAGGGTAATGGAAACATTCAGATTCAGAGTTGGAACAGGACGGAAGGAAAGTCTCCGAGTTTCCTTCTTCCTTCCCGTCCCACCTCTTTGTTCTTCCTCCGAGTCGGAATCTGAAACGACGTCAATTCTTGGCACCATCATCCGTGCACTCATTACACGCCAATTATACATTCACTCACACGCCTCCATTACACTTCCAACCCACTCTCACAAATAGTCCTCAAGCTCAAGGCAGTTCCCTTTCCACGTCTTCCACCTTCACTCACATCCAACCAGTCCAAACACATTCAACCAACAAAATTAAACTTGACTTGAATTTCTCTTCATGTTTTATGCAAATCTTTTCTTTCATCCGCGCAACAAACAGCAATATCATCCATACACCAAAAAACATAAAAATGTTCAAGAAATTCTCTTAAACATTGAGGAATATCCAAGAACAAGAATTTAATTGTACATCATTAACATCTTCATCAATCTCAATTAAAATGTTCAAATTTAACATTTGCTCGTTCATTTAAAATTTATTTTTCAAATTAATTTATTATGAAAGGCATTCGTTCATCAATTATATTATGAGTTTCATTTTGCACGAGTCATTTGCCGTGGCAGAATTTGGGAAAGGGTGTGTGAGGATGAAAATTGAGTTTGAAAGGAGTGAGAGAGCGAATTATGATGAGCCGATATTGATATTATGATAGTTTCATTTTTGGGGGCATTGGAGGAACTGGCTTTTAAAATCTGGCCAATACGGAGTGACCCCATTTCTGGGATATTTTGTTTTAGGATGGAAATAGGAAATAATTTGATTTGAGTATGCGCTAACGGAGACGTTAAGTGAGTTATTTTGAGTTGAGTCAGAGAAAGAAAAGTGCCGAGTTGAGCTGAAAAGTGCTTTGAGTTTTGCGATGGAAATATGGCAGGGACGTTTAGATTGGGCGAGCATAACGTGTCTTGTTTATTATTTGCTCTTCCAGACTCCGAAATTGAATCAGATCCACGAAAATCGAATTTTGTTTGTGAAAGTGACTGGAGGAGGGTGGAAGCGGGTTTGGAGGCAAAAAGGTCTGGTGGATGTGCTGGATGGAAAAGGGGAAAGGTGAAAGGATGAAAAAGCCGCAATTGAGTATTCAGGTGACTTTGGATGAAAACACCGTCCCAGTCGTCACGGCAGAAAATTCAGCCGAAAAGTCAAGAAATGACAGAAAACGTCGCTCCACCACACTCAACGAATGTGAGTTCTTTCTCTTCTTCTTCCTCACTAAAACATTCCCCCTAAGTCCATTCCATCCATAGCATTCTATAATGTAAAAGCAATCTGCTGCAGTCTTCTCGTTTCGAATACTCCAATGCAAATAACAACACAAATACGTCTCCCGGCTTTTCTCTTCTGAAAGAGAAATAATATGGGAGAGCATTATCGGGAAAAGGTAGACACGGAGAACATAGAAATGTTTCACAGGCAGTCGCGCTTTAACGGAAGAATATAATATCATCGCCTCACATAATTCAATCTGTACCATCACAGGATTTATTAAAACCGAATCTCTCGCTTCTTCCGCATCTCTGCAGCCTCTCAATTCACAACTCACCTGTTACTGCGACACATTTCATCACTCATCCCAAAATACATTTCATTTCCCCATATCATTATTCTTAGCACCATCATTATTATTACCAATATATCCATCATACCATTCTCTCGCTTCAATCACCTGCGCCACTTTTATGCAAACATCCATCCCCACTCTACAGGGACTCTCAAAGTCTCAACAAACAATCCCACCATCCTCAGTCGTTGCCTCACCTAATTATTTAAGACACAAAAATAACGCAATAAAAACAAATGACCGGCTTGTTTAGCCATGCAATAAAAACTTTTTTTGTGTAACGTTTTTCTGAATTTTTACAAAGAATTAAAACTGTAAAGTCAGTTTAAGGCTGGGGATATTTGAGGAGAGACCCTGTAGAATATTTGTGGAATTAGACTTGGTCCAGTGAGTGCCAAGTTATGTGCGATGAATGATGGGCATTTTTTAAATTTTTGTCGTAAAAAGAAGTTGGAAGAGTTGTTCATGCAGAGCAGGTGTGTCGTCCCTGGTGGAAAAACCTAGTCCAAAACTTCCTTGTTAAAAGACAGGCAAAAAAATCTGGGCAAATATTTGGAGGAAACATACTTTGCAAACTTTTGGCAATGTATTTTGTGAGGAATAAATCGGGACAAGGTTTAGATTGAGTGGTAAATGTTTGTAGGGTACCGGGAAGAGAAAGTTTTTTGTATTTGATTTGGGGATAGATTTGATGTGTTGTTGTTGAAGATATTGAGTTATTTAGAGTTGAGAATATGAGGATGATTAGATGGAAGAAGAAGGTGAAGTGAGTTGAGGAATTTGAAGTTGAAGCAGCAGGAGACGCAGTTTCAATTTGCGAGTCGAGTCACACAACCAACTTCCTTTCATCTTCCTTCGCTACAACCTTTCTCATCTTTTATGCAACAAACACGCGTCACCATATTCAAAAACGACGACGACGACGACACTCACCTCGCCATTCTCAACTCAAACGCTACAAAGCTTTCATCCTTTCTTTATTACCCCTACAACATTTATATTGCCAATACATCGCCTACCTCCCAATAGAACGGAAATAGTCCAACCTTTTCAAAATGGAAAACATTTCTGCACAAAGAAATGAAACAAAGGACTTGTCCTTCATAAAAGAAAGAATAATATATGCTATAGCTGAATATATAATATGTGACATAATATATAAAATAAATATTTGTGATGACGAAGAAAGCATTTTGTGTGTTGCTTTTGAAAATTAGTGCGGGTATTCAGTTTTCCTTTTCAATTCCGTTGCTCTGTTTCATTTTGATCATTTTGGAGGAATGTGGAAAGAAGATTTTATTTATTGGGCGAATGAAGTTGGAATTGATTTGTGGATGTCAAGTTGAGAGTTGAAGTGGCGGTGATTGGAGTGGAGTCCCAACTGTTTCAATCCAATCAACAAAAGTGACGCAATGGCCGTCACTTCCTCCGTCAAACGACGACGACAGTCTCATAGCCAAACATTTATTTCCATTTCTCCAGAGAGAGGTGACTGTTGGCGACAGCCGCTGCAAGTCGCTTTCTCTGATTCTGTTTCCAGAGATGACGAGGATGGAAGTCACCTTGTCAAATCTCAAGTGACGTCAGAGAGAAGCCAAAGAGTCGTTTTGTTTTCGTTTGGGAGGAAAATGTAATTTGGGTTGATTACAATGCAGCCACTTCCCTGCACTGGATTTACGTAATCCTGGAACATCTTCCAGCTGCTCTCTCCAGTCTCCAGTCTCCAGCAACACTCATTCACTCAATTATACAAGTCTCATTTTCATCATGTTCTACAACTTCAGACTTCAGACTTGCACAGAATCAACAGTTTTACAACATGTTCCGGAATCTCTTTTATTCTCCGCCGGGATTCATTAATCTTTCCTCTACAAATCCCACACGCTTCTTGCTACATCCCAAAATAAACTTGACCAAACTCCTCTTCCGCTTATTTCATAAACTTAACAGTCCTTTTTATAGTCTCTTACTTTACAATCAACTCATTTCAACTTTGCTTTGCTTGCTTTTTGCATTGCTTTTTGCATTGCTTTTTGGTGCACAAACAATTCTCATTGCCAATTATTTTTATATTGTCACACATAATTCATTTCAATTATATTTCGCACACAATTTGCCTAAATTCCGGTTAAAAATTCGGTGATATATAATACGGAAAAAAGTCCACTTGAAACATTTTGATCGATAAGAATTTAATTTCTTATCGATGAAAATATGAAAGTGGAAGACGGAGTTATTGCAACAACTTAAATGCAAAGAATTTGGAGTGGAGGTTGAGGAAGGGACAATGCGAAAGATTCTTCTGTTGAACATGGTGTGTGCAAATATTGGGAGCAGAAATCAATACACATGCAAATATTCTGCGCTTTCTTCTTTAATGGAACAAAGTGCACAGAATTGCTTCAATGATTCTCATTCAAGTCCTAACTTGACTTTTTAAAAGTTGTAAATTTATAATAAATTTATATGTATCATGTCATGAATGAATGTGCTTTGTCCAAATATTTTTAACTGAATCTAAAAATGAAAACCATTTTTGTCTCAATTTAAACGAATTTTTGAAGAACGAAGATGTGAAAGATTTGTATAACTCAAGATGAATAGAGTCATGGTATAAATACATTTCCTGTAAATGCAATGCAAAGAAAAATGTCCCAGCTTGTCCACCTTTTCCATTTACTGAGACTTACTTTGAAAGAGAGAAATGGGAGAATTGGTTGGTTGTAGCCGTTTTAGTGGCACTAAATAAGATTTGTGTGGTGGATTGAATCAACTGTCGATTTGCAGGAAAGATTGGCTTGTTGCGTATTTAACATTTCCCTTTATGCGAATAAGTTGTGTGATTGTAAAGAGGAAGTAAATAAATGGTGAAAGAAGATAAGAAGAGCTTTGTGATTTTTAATCTCCCCAGAGGCCATTTTATGGTAAAAAGGAAATGTAGATGTGATTTTAAATCTTTTGATTGTTGCAGACTATGGCTACGGCAGCGGGCGACCTTTAACCTTGAAATTCTCCAATCCGGGTTTGTTGTCTTCAAATCCGGCGAGTCTTTTGGGGATTCCAGTTTTAGCCGGGCGAAGTGCATCTGCTCCAGCCTCAACGGACGTGGAGTGGCCCCTGAAAAGGTAATTTTCTTCTTAACGACTTTCTCAATCCCTCCACCCCATCCACACAAATCAACTCAATCACATCACAATCATCTCCCGGCTACAACCATCTAATACTCATACTCATCATACTCATAAATAATATACTTACACAAAAGACAAGGAAGAAGACGACAGAAATTGGAGCAGAGGTTTGGCACGTAATAAATGTAGTAAGAATAAAATAATGTTAAGAGACGAGTATAGAAATAAGAAATGTTTTATCTCCCTGCGAGGTCTTTTGGCCGGAGAAAGCTGTGGAGGTCGTAAAAGAGATGAGCTGTTTAATTACGTGTGCCATCCAATCCATCTACCCGAAAGGTCACTGCCCGCAATTTAATTTCTCACGCTTGAAATGTACACTCTCTTTCTGTAGAGTGACTCCGCGTGAATCCCGTTCACATAGAAAATGAGTTGAACGACCTTTGTGTGTCTCTTCTTTCGGTTTATTCGCTGTAGGTAAGTTAAGTTGCGAGTTGAAGCTGTTACTAAGCAATGAGCCTTCTCGTTGTCTTTCGTATTTGCTTACCTTCGGCTGAGATTTCCTGCCTTGTTCGTAAGTTGAGATTTGTATTGTGCCTTGTCTCCCTAATTCACCAATATGCGCAATTCCAATTTCTATCAAAAGAAAATCACTTCAAGTGACTCTTCACGAAGCCACGCTCTCTCCTAACGAGACAAAGATCGAAGACAAGACCCTCTTCAACAACAAAAGACGCGTCTGACATGAAAAGCTCTTCTCCACAAATAAGAGCAAGAGTCGTTGTAATGGAAGAAGAAGACTCCACATCTTCACCAGAGGATTAACACTGCAACAGCCAAACAAGAAGAAGAAGAAGAGCAAGAGGGACAAGACAGGAAAGAGATGACGAGATCTGAATGCCCCAGAGAAATGAATTCGGTTTTCTCGGAGTTGTCTGCAGATGGAGTGCGGAAGAAGTTTGTGTGTTTTCTTGACTTGGTTTGAGTTGTGATATTGATGGACTGCAGACGAAGTGATTAGCTGCGTGGTGGTTGTGTTGTGGCACGCCATCCCATTCCCATCCATCCCGCAAATTTATATGCAAATTACTCTCAAATCACCTTCTCCGTTTCTGCGTAGCTGATTGGGTGGTAGGACTGGTAGGAGGAAGAAAAGAAAGATGATGATTTGTTCTGTCAGTCACAACAAGGTCGAAATTTGTTTCTGTCAGTCGAAGCTGTTGCCAGCCAAACACGCAGTGTGTACTTTTCTTTATTGCCATCCACAAGACAAACTTAAATTAAATAAGCCAAATATTGAAACATGCAGATGAGGACTTGGTTGAGTTGAGTGGAGAAGAAAGAAGAGAGAAAGGCCGTAATGGAAAGTGAAGTGGAGAAAGAGAAGAAAAGAAAAGAGTGAAATGTGAGGAGACTGATGTGGAAGGACGTTGAGTATTTAGCGAGGATAATAAAATAATTCCGTCTCTTTTGGTTGCACACTATTTGTACAGAATTACGAGCTGTAGTGTTTTTAGGTTTACCTGTGGGGACACGACGAGAGGAGTCTGAGGAGTATTAGTGCAACGGATGAAGAGAAAGACAAATATTATGTTAACCAGATAGAACATCCATCCACCTCGACAAATACTCGCTCCTATAACTCACACTCTTCCACTCTACTATACTCAGGGGCTAAGCTAGCTAAGCAGGGCCCTCAACCTCATTCAATCTATGTGGGCCTGTGAAAACATTTACAATATACTTTTTGGTTAATAAATATAGTACAATATGCATTAAAAAATTTTAATTCCACTTCATACAGCTTTATTGAATAGGACAAATTGACATTTATAGTTTGGAAACATATCAAGCTTCCTAGTCCATTTTGAGGCTTTTTCCCAAAAGGGGCCCTTCTGCCCTGGGTCATGAGGGTCACTTTGTTTAGCCAACAATTTAAGACACTTTTAGAACTAATTGGACCATTTTTCAACTCTGCCTCGGAAAACTGTAAACATTTGGGGCCACATTCAGAAAATTGAAGCATATTGAGATTTATATTGAGACAGTTTTGTAAAGCATCTGGGACGAATTGAGTAGGCGTTGCCCCGGTGGGCCCCATGTGTGTTAGTTGAGGTGAGGTTAGTTTGGGCACTGGTTATAATGTGTTGTGGTTACATGATATTTGTTACATTTGTGTCATTTCTAAGTAATCCTTTCTTTTGACTGTTCGTCTCTCTGACTCATTCTGTGGGCAACTGGATGGAAAGAGTCTTAATGGAAGAGACAGGCGAGTCAGAAGAGTTTTAGCAGCAATTTACTTTTGGTTTTAGTTTCGGTTTTAGTTTCGGTTTGGGTTGCATGCTGCTGCCTTTCTTCCCGGTGATTTGATTTTAGACTGTTAGTCCTCCGGTTACAGTCCATAGAAAAAGAAGAAGAAGGTTCTGTGTGGATTTGCCTTTTCTTAAACACAAAAGCTTTTCGATTCTCCTCGGAGTACCTCTGCCTGTCTTTAACTCTCCATTACTTCTTTCTCCGCTGGCACAACGCAAAACAGACGCTACGGTGTGACTCTGCACGAGTTGTGTGTTGCAACGCTTTGGATGGCTCCACGAGGGTTCCTGTTCCACTTCTCCAGGCGAAGCCCAGACCAACCCGTGTCTTGCTTTCCTTTTACTGGAGAGAGAGAGTTGGTTAGTTGAAGCGAGAGAGTGTCGGTGGTGGCAGTGGTGGTCTTAAGCCTCTGTGTCTTCTCTCTCTCTTTCTCCACTTCGGTTTGGGCTGATGAGGATTTTGGCGAAGGAGAGATTTTGGTGGTGGTTCAGTCGACGATGCACTTGCAGCCGCGTAACTCGTTCTGTTCTCGTGTCTCCCGCTGCCACGTGTGTGCCCCACTCCACTAAAAAGTCTCCGCAGTCACATTAGCGACTCTTTTCCAGCACCAACACATTCGCACCGCCATAAAACAGAAACAGATTTAAGAAGAGCCAAGAGTCGTGTTCTTTTTTATTGCTGCTGCTCCTGGTTCTGTTTTGTGTTGTCGTCGCAGTCGCAGCACAACACCAAACGGCTCTCAAGACTCTGCCAAAGCGAAATAATCAGAATTGCAGTTGTCTGATCTTTCCTCGCTGTCGCCAACAAAACTCCTCTGCGTCTCTCCGCCTCAAATATTATTTCCGCTAATTTCCTTTTTGTTTACGAACTGAGAGAGAGAGAGAGGAGTCTGTTCACACGGAAAAGTTTTATCCGGGCTGCAGTTTCTTTCTGCAATTAAACTGTGAATAAAAAGTGTGTCCGTGTGTCAGTCTTTCTGCTTTGTATTCTCTGGCTGTGTGTTTTGGACGAGTGGAAAGAAAAACAAACAAAAGTTGGGCTGACTGAGAAAGGAGAGCGTTTCGTTGGTTGCATTATTGATGACGGCAGTGTCTGCGCTGCAATTACGCTCCCTTCAGTCGTGACAAAACTCTATTTACCCTTTCCACACCGAATAATATGCCCGCTACAATTATTCCACTAATCTCATTACAACCAGCACAAAACTATCGACGTAACATCCACACACTTTCCAATCTTCAGTCCCTTTGTCGTTGCATCGTTGTTCTGTTGAGACTGTGAGAGAAGGAAACAGAATTCCTGTGAAAGTAATTGGCGTTGTTTTGTGGTTCGTTTTGCGTTGGTTGAGTTGCCGTGTGATTTGTTTGGAGAGTAAATAAGTAAATCCGTTGCAAGTGAGAATCCTCGACGGAGGCAGAATGAGTGAGGAGGGCGACTCTGAGGAGGAAATAGAAACTTCTCCGTTGAGGGAGAGCACTTTGGACGTCGACTTTTTGAAAAGGGTTTTGCTGGGAAATGACATTTCTCCGCCTAAAAACCGGCGGACGCTTTCCTGTGACCAGTCCAGTCCGCACTTGTGGGCCAGTAGCAACAATCGGGTCATTCGAATGAACCCGAGAAAAAGAACTTCCGCTCCGCAATTCGGAAGAACGAATACTCTGAAGAACACCGTCATCTTGAGAAGTCGCAGGTCGTGGCCCGTTGCTCCCATCGCCTGTCGATCGTGAGAAACTTTTTTTTCTTTTTTTCTTTCTCGTCAATATTGACTTTGCTTTCTTCTTCTCCTTTGCAAAAAGAAATAATAATCTGACAGACATCACTCAATGAAATTGAAGCTGCTCTGAGTGGATGGACGAAATTGAGTTGGGCAGAATTGAATAATCATTCGTCAGAATATGGAAGCAAAAATTGAGTGTGCGTGTGCACACAGAAAGACGCTAACAGCTTTCTTGTTGTTAGTTGAATGCATTTCAGACGCGATGAAGAAGCATTTGGCTTTTGGGTTGATAGAGACAGACGGGCAATAATATTTCGCATCCACAGCCTCGTAGATTTCATTTCATTTGATGTGTAATGCAATATGCAATGCTTTTGCAGACTGCATGGGTCTATTATTAACCAACCTGTGTTATTACTTCTCCTTCACATTCGCTACACAATCAATAATTCTTTCTGCTACATACAAAGTCCACGAAGCGTAGCAAAAAAAGTGGCAGATGGGATGAAATGGCATTTTTCTGCATTTCTACGGCTTGGCTGTTTCCAGAGTGGAGAGTTGTGCTGGAAGAGACTGCCACTGTAATTACAACACTGCAGGGATTCTTCTTCTCTTTTGTTTGGCGAGTGGAGAGAGAGAGAGAGACGCTGAAGGTTATTGCGAGTGGAGAATTCGGGTTTAGTTGTTTGTGGACATTTGTGAGAGACATTTGCTGTAAATGTCAAGAAAAGAGTCCAGAGACGCGGGTGACGAGAAAGTGACTCACTCATAAAACTCTCCCACACTTTTCTCCGCACAACGACATGAACAACAAGAAGGAGAAGCGGGGGATGTGTGGGATGTGTGGGGTGGGTTGTTGGGGAGGGGATGGTTGAGTCGGAGAGTGGTACATGTCGTCTCTGTCCCGTCAAATGTCTTTCGCTTTTCTTTGGGCATTTCTGATGGATCGAGTTTTGTTTCTTCTCTCTCAACTCTGAACGACAACTTTGTGTTGTTGCGGTTGGAGTTGCATTGGAGCAGACTTCTTGCTTTGTTTTTGTTTGTTTGTTCTTGCTTTCACTTTGTGTTATTCATATCTCTCGATGGATGGATGAGTCGGTGGTGGATATTCCTCTGGGTGACCTCTTTTCCTTTCCATGTCTGCTCAACGTCCATGAACAAACACATCCAGCGAGAAATTAGTCCTAATTGTGTGTCTCTTCAGTCTTTGTTTGTTCCATCCATCCACTCTGCCAATACATTGAGACAAAGTCACACTGTGCATACTACGTATCATGTTCTAGAAATAAGTAAATAGTAGCAGATTCATTTCATGCGACTTTGTCGAGTTGGGTTTGGTTGATTGTTTTGTGAGTGGGAGAGGAGGAGTGTTATTGGTTGTGTGTGTGTGAAAGAGAGAAGTCACCTTTGGTGGAGTCCGTTCTGAGGTATTGGAAAATGGAAGTAATAAAAGTGGGAAGGGATATGCAATTGTGATGTATTCGATGAATGTGGAGCGTGTTGTGAGAGTCAGGTAATTCCGAATCGATTCTGGGTGTAGTTTGTTGTCTCCTCCAAAATCCCATCAGCAGTCCCTAACGTCTCTTCTCACTTTACATTACAACAGATATTCTAGTCTGACCACCACCACCACCACCAGAGACAGAAGCAGCCACGTCGAGGACCTCTCACTTCCTTCTCGTCACTTTCCTCAAAACTTTCACCTTTCTAGTTTCTCTCCTTTCGCCAAGGGGACGTCCTCACCCGCAACCACCTTCCCGTCTCTCCATCACTCCCACCAAACTTCTTCTCCCATCTCCATCTCCCAACATCATCAACATCAACACAATCATGATATATGGCAGCAATAACAAATGGACCTAATATAGCATATATGATATAATGTAATAATATATAATATGAAGATATATGAGATGAGGGATATAAGAAGTGCACAGGTTGTACATGTCGGAGGATTTGGTGCGGGTAATCCTTTGCCGTTCGCATTCACTTTCAATTTGTGTGGAAGGAGACAGAGACGGTTGGATGAGAAATTGGATCTTTGTTAATCTGCGCCACAAATGAAAATGAAATTGCAGCCCACGGCCAATTTACCCGGAATTAATGAGCTCCTCTCCACATCCCTCAATTCCACGCGCAATTCTTTCCCCACAACAAAAATACCCGCTTCTCTAATTCACAAAATAACACTCCTCTCTTAATTAGACCCAATTAAATTGACAGTCTTACCATTCTTTTATTCCTTTACCAACTCTTTTTTCTCAAGCACCTTTTGTGTTGACCGAGTTTTTTTTGGCACGTGTATTTGTGTGATTTGTGTGTTGGAAGAGTTTGTGTTGGTGATGAGGAATGGTTATTGGTGGTGCAGACACAGGTGTGACTAATTCTATGGCGTGGAGTTTCTGTGAGTTCAAGTGGAAATACAAACATGGCTTTGAGAAGAGTCTGAGGATACAGCTGCAGCAACAGCAACACAAAACACACTTGGCGTTTTTTGCTTGTGGGAATATTCAGCAGTTAGCGGTGGCTTGGCAGACAGACACTCTCCAAACACACAAATGCAAATCCGCAGTTTCACATTTCATTACGCTCTTCTTCCATATAAAGCCTTCTTCTTACACACACAGCATCATCACCGGCTTAGTCTACAGTCTCAATGTACAACATATAATCTACACGCCAAGTTTCTTGTGTTAATTACTTTCTGCTTATCATATACATCGTACCACTCTTACTACCTCAATAACCCAAAATAAATTTGTGTGTCAACTATTCTTACTTCCAAACAATGCGATAAAAATGGCGAGAAATGTATTTCAATGAAGTGTGAGGAAACCAACTCCTTATTTTGGGAGGAAAAATTTATGTATACATGGAAACTTCATTTGTCCTTTAATTTGATACTTTGATTGAGTAGGGGTGGGTGGACAAACAAAACAGACATTGCAAATGATATTATAGAATAGATGTAAATGAATAAGTGATGGACGTGTGTGTGTGTAGAGCGTCGTTTTAATGAAGGGAGTCATTTGTTCAAGTGCAAAGGAGGAAATTAATTATTCCATTAGATTTGCGTCGTAGAACAATTAGACGAAGAGGAAAGGTGGACGTGGTGTCTGTCTCCATTACAGTTGTGCTTGAAGAAGTAGAAAGAGAGAAGGAATTAGGCATGGAAGGAGCAATTAGAGCAGCGCCTGAGAGTCAACAGGAAAGTGCTACGAGCACATTTACATTGACATTACACATTACTGACATTTATTGCACACAACCAAACATTTCCATAAATAATTCCATTCCAACTCCAAACCCAAACTCATTTCATTCAATTCATTAACATCCCATCCTCATCCACCAACAACAACAACATCCTCTCTTCTTCAATCTCTCTCACTAATAAAATTACACTTAAACTCAGGCCATTCAAATCCAAACACATATTTAGCAGCGGGGTCAACAGCTACCCCATATTTGTCAAACGTACTCCACGTTTCTGCAGTTGTCAACAAAATTAACAAGCATTAATTTTAATTTAATTTGAAAAAAATCGCCATTTGTAAAATTTGTAATGTGCCTGTCTAAACGACACATAATCAATAATACGCCTTTGTCTAATTGTAGTAAGATGGTGTAAGCGAACGTTCATAAACGGCGTCGTTCAAGCAGGGGGTATTGTTCAATGTTAAAGGATTAATTTAAAGGATGGGATGACGTGGTTTGTGTATGACCCCTAAACGAAATAGTAGTAAATTATTATGCTGGAGTATTTGATGCCCAACAAGTTTTGGTTTGAATCTGGAAAGGTTAAAAGTGCGAGATTTGGTTGTTGATGGAGGAGGGAGTTGTCCGGGAGGATTATGAAAGGAAAGGTCTAAGCGACATATGTCAGACCATGTCCTGTTTGTGTGCACAACACATTTGGATGTACACGGAGTAGATTACGGTGGTGTTATTTGAAAGGGTTTGACACGGAGGATGATTGGGTAGGGCCACGTGTTAGGCATGCACAAGTGGCAGAAATGCAAAAGAGGAAGAAATATTCAGGCGGATCCGTGTCCAATTTGCATTGAGTGATCGAGCAAGCCTTTTCGTCGCTGTAATTTCTAATGCATTCCAATTACCTGCTCGTAAAAGTCGGAAAATGTCGGAAAGGACTTTGGTTTGTTTGAATTGGCAGGAGGAACGGAAGGCATGAGGAGCGGCAGAAGTGGCATAATACTCTAATAAATGAAAACGACTCCCAATTCCCAAAATGCATTTAGCATAATTTGAAAAGGAACAGAAAATCCTTGAAATACAACAAATCACATTTCTCCATTCTGTTGCGTTATTGCTTCTTTCTGCATCATTGCACACTCTTCATGTTCGCAATTCTCTCGGGAGACTTTGTCACAGCCCCAACATTTCTTTGATTCTGACAGACATTTCCATTCTGCTGCAAAACCAAAGCAGACTTATTGACGCGATGAAGTGAAAGAGTTTTTGGGTTTGTGAATTGTTGGAGATTTGATTTGAAGGAGTTGTTAATTAGTCGGATGGATCGTTGCGGAAGACTTTTTAAGCGGAGAGATCTTTTTCATTGATCCACCTTTGGCTGGCGTCTCTGCCTGGCTGTGGGAAATGTTGCAGGCAGGAGAGGAAGCAGGAGAGTTTGTGTTTGTGGAGAAGACTCGTTAGGGCCACGAAGACGTTGAGCTGTGCAGACTTGTTCGTTGTGTGACACACAACAAGACGTCTCTTGTTCTTCTTTAAGACTTTCCCATCTCCGTGGCACGCGCATCCACAAACCACACTCTCCAAAACCCTTCCAGGCACTCTCCACTGTTGCTTCACACGACGACTCTTCTTCTTCTTCTTGTTCCTCTGGACCAAGATGTGTAAATGCATTTGGAAGAAGATGCGTGGAGGTATTTGTCGTTTTATTTGTGAGGAGGGACACTTTTTGTCGCGTGAGTGGAGAGCAGAGTTGAGTGTGGAATGCAGTGAAGGCTGCTGCACAAGCCGATTGGCACTTTTGCACTGACGGCTCCTCGCTCTTCCTCGGCCTGCTCAAAGCGTAAAGCCATCAGTTCCAAACAGACACACACCGAAGCAACACACACAAACAAGGCTCTTCCCAAAATACACGTTTCCTTTTTCAAACACACTCCACTCCCAATCAAATCAAATCAAAGAAAAGCCTTTGACAGGAAAAGCAATTTGTAGATGGAAGATTCAGTTTTGTACAACAAGACGACAATCGGAGAATTATACCAAACGGCGACAGCTTCCTCATCGGCACACTTTCCGTAACTGCGAACTGCAACCAATAATCCGCAACAGCCACTTCTTGGTCGCTGCAATCTTCATACCTCCAGTCCATTCCAACTCTCTTCTCCAGCAAACCTTTCTGTCATATCTTCCACTTTTACATTCGCAGCAGCAACCACAGATATCTCCAGACTCTTTTTTGCAGGAGGAAAGTGCAGCTGCAATCAAATGTGGGTTGGGAGCAAAAGACGTTGCAAGACATGACTCTTGTTCTTTCCATAGAAGAATTCCGTCTCTGCTGTGTCTCTTTCTTTTCTTTTTGTTGATGTTCGTGTGAAGCATTTTATCTTTTTTGTTCTTCTTTTATTTCCGGTTTATTTCTTTTTGTGTTTCTTCATTTTGCGCACATGGAGAAATTGATTGGGGAAAATGTGGATTGTGTGATGCGTGTCTCATAAATAAATCAACTCTCCATTTCACCACACGAAACAAAAAAGGCAAAAAGTTGTCGAAATTCTTTTTGGAGTTGTCAGTTGGAGGAAAATGTGATTCGTGTTGTTTGTGGTGACGGATTTTTTGGACAGGAATTATTATTTGGTGGTTGTTGAAGATGTGGAGAATTAGATTAAGATGAATGAGGAATGTAATGACATTTGGAGCGCATGACTTTGTGAAAGGAAATTGATTTGGACACGTGTGGGGTGTCACTTGAAAGTCTCAAAGTTCATTCGGAGATGAAGGAAAATTAATTGAGGCGGAAATTCATCAGAAAATCATTCCAACTTGTTACTTGTCTTGAGCAGTTTCTTTGGCAACTCTCTGAAGTTTGTGAAGGGAAAAAGTTTTGTGTTTGGGTTCATTTTTGATGAGCAACAGATGACACAGGAAAATCAACAAAGAGCAATCGCCCACAAACTGACCCTCCTTTTTTCTCCTTTTTATTTTGCAGCGTCTTGATTGTTTCCAAGACAAAGTGGTTTTTGCAGTGAATCGATAAAATAAGTCAGGAGAAGAGAAACTGAGTTGAGTTGAGAGAGTCAAGGGAAAAGTTTTGATGTAAGAAATAAATTTTTTGTTCTTGTTGGGGTTGTCTCGTGTCCGTTGCATTTTTTATGACACGTCCACGACGTCGTCCTTCTTCGTCATCCTTCACGTCAATTCACTCGCTCTGATTTTCTTGCTTCCTGTCTCCGACCTGTTCAACATTCGGACATGCAAGGGGAACAAGGAAGCCTCGTCGACTTGCAAAAATACCACACCAGATTCGCACGCTCCAGAAGACACACGCTCGCCTTCGTACTCCCACCCTGGTTAGTTCAACATTCTTCTTCTTCTTCTACTACTTCCCTTCCACTCAAATTAACATGTCTACAAAAAAATGCATTTTTCAGGCTTTAAAAATTTTCATTGGATGGTTGGTAATTTATTTGGTTGGTAAAATGATTCATATGGACTAATAAAGAAAGATGAGAAGAATTTGTGCAAGATTTGATGAAGTTATGACGTCACGTGACGTATGAGATGAGTTTATATTTAATCTTGAGGCAGTTCTTGTTCCATAAATGAATATTAACCTCATTAAGACGTGTAACTTGAAAGAGACGTAGAATAAAGTCAAGCGTTGCTTTGGTATCATCGAAGGAAGCAGAAAAGAGACGAGAAGTTGATTTAGTTTTTGTGTTGGTTGGGTTAAAGCTAAAGCTGAGATTATTTTGATTAGGGAGGAAGGAGGATGATTTGTTTGCATCATTCTCGCTTCACTTCATTTCCAAGTTGTTAATTATTTTCTTACGATCACATTGCGTGTTCCGTCAACTGCGAGTCATGCACCATTATCTCTCCACTTGCGAACAGCGTGACTCACAACAAAGTCAAGGTCTTCCTTCTTCTTTCTCAGCTCCAACTTTCAGCTAATCGCGAATGGAGGACTTTTGGACGTCTCTTTTGTTGCAGCCTTCAGCCGAGAGCGACTCTGCAGCAGAAGTTGGGCAATTGGACTGTGCAAATATTTGGAGAGAGCAAGTGGTGCTGAATATTCTTCGCTTCTTTAATGTGCGTTGTTATGTGAACAGAATCTTTTTCTGTGTCATGCGAGAAGACGAGAGGATCCGATGACGAAATCCGTTTCCATGAGAGAGAGAGACATTTAATAAATTAATATTTGTGCAGTCCAATGTCATCACACGCTTCGTCTTTTCTCATCAAGTATTGTCATTATTGTCATTTCAGTAAATGGAAAGAGCAAATAAATTTGCGCAAGAAATGAATTTGGCTTGTTTGTGCAAGTGGGGAGAAAAACTAGAAAAGTGATGAAATATTCTGCTCTGTCTGAATTTACCTTTGCTTAAAATTATTGGGGCCACAAAGAGACAGGGCTGAGATTGAAGGAGAAATGAGGCTGATGATGACAACGACACGACTAAAGTGACACAAATTTGTTTGAATGGGAAGATGAAGGACGCAAAATTCTATTTCTTTAATCCGCTCATTGCACTTGCTCACGTAATACTCGCAAACAAATACAGAAAAGAGAAATAAAAGTGAAATGAGTTCTCATGGCAATGGCCAAAGGCAGGAACGGCCCTCTTCACTTC
>JABASD010001228.1:0-44585 GCA_019776165.1 Pogonognathellus flavescens | reverse complement strand
TTTAAAAATGTCAACGATAATCTGTATTGATTGGATTTATTTATTTATTCTGAAGTTCTTCCGATTATTTTGAGAATTTCAAGTTTTTAATTTTAATTCGAACAATGATAGTAATTTTTCTGCAGTTACTGTTTCTTATTGTACTTATACCAGCCCTCGCCAGATTTGATTCCTAGCTTGCCTTCTTTGACCATTTTCTTTACAATTTCTGGTGCTTTGAAAAGAGGATTTCCAGGGAATCTTTTCTCCCAACCTTAACATCAAAAATTAGAACAATAATGATAATAATAATGATAATAATGATATTTATTAGTATTAGTAGTATTATTTACTGGTAGACCGTTCAATTACATATTGTTCCTTTTACTTTGCAATATTTTCCTTACTACTAAAATGCGAACATTACTTACCCTCCCCAATAAGAGCACCAACATCAACTCCAACATTGTCGGCCAATTCAAATGGTCCCATTGGGTAACCAGCCCCAAGCTTCATGGCTAAGCACAAATCAATAACTTTTTTGTACTTTCATGTGCATCATTCTCAATCATCCCAAAAAATAAACTAATAAATCTTGTATACTTAAACTACATTTTAGACAGTGAGTCGAGTGAGTCCTGATGAGTTTTTTGTTAGAGTTTATATTTACTATACTATTATGTATTATTAATTGCTATTTACATACCTGTGTCTATATCTTGTGGTGTGGCATCACCTGTAAGTAAACGTTGCAAAGACAAACCAAAGGTAAATAACAGGTCATTTTCGTTCATTTCTTATTAATTTAACATAGCTGAATTGAAATACCTCGTTCCACCATACGTACAGCTTCCATGCTGTAAGGAATCAAAAGACGATTCACAATGAATCCGGGCGTGTCTTTGCAACTAACGGTCACTTTGCCAATCGCTTTACCCCACGCATCCATTTTCTGATAGGTATCATCCGATGTTTCCGCTATGCGAATTACTTCTAATAATTTCATCATTGGGACAGGACTAAAAAAATGCAATCCACCAAAACGATCTTTTCTTTTAGTCAGTGCCGCAATCTCTGTAATTGGAATGGACGAAGTATTGCTTGTAAATATCGTCTTTTCTGGTGCAACCTGAAAATTTTTTAAATAAAATATTTATAACATTTTTAATAGAATATTTATTTGTTCTGGGCCCACTATAAGCCTTTAATTCCTTGATGTCATAAACCTATTCGTTAATTGAATGAATTAAAGTTCATATTTTTCACTATACTTTTAAGAGAAGAATAATTCGTTGCTCGTAAAACATATTGGTTGTTTACTTACTTTATCAATTCCTTCAAACAGCTTTTGTTTGACTTGAAGATTTTCGATGATGGCTTCGATGACCAAATCTGCAGACTCGACAGCTCTGTTTGCGTCTGATAAATACGTAATTCTGGACAATGTGTCAGCCTGAAACTTTTCACCTCCACTTGGATCATCCTTGAATATCATACACATCATTTTATTAGTTACCTAAATTATTGTACCTATTGTTGTAAGCAGCTCAGAAACTCACTCAGACACTTATTACAATATAATTTATTGCATTTCTGACCCCCCAAACTAATTGTGACCCTACCAAATCGCAATCCTAGTTACGTGCCTGTCGATGCACAACTAGGCCCTTAGTCATAAATGTTGAGCTTTAAATATGTACTAGCTGTTGGCTTCATATTTTTCCAGACATTTATCGACCTTGCTACAAATTTTTTCATGTGTAGCACTTCTATATATTTAGCTATACACTTTTTGGAAACAGAAAACATTATGAAATGAAGGTTCCAATCAAAACTCAACGTTCAAAATTGAAAGACAACATTTTACGTTATCATAGATGTAGCAGCGATAACTATGTACAAATAGCAGGGTGTCGTTTGCCTTAAAAGTGCAGTAAGTGTGAGTAAGTACATAAATACTATTACAGCCTTTATAAGTAAAGATATTTTGAGAACAGTAGAAGTAAAAACATTAAATACTTTTCAGGTACATATTAAATTGTATTACCTTGTAGAGTTTTTTGGCAATCCGTGCTAAACTTTTGGAAATTGCTCCCTTGGATTTTTCCAGGACAGCGTCACTAAGGTCTACGAGGTTAACACTGTTACCAGCTTGAGCTGCAACCTACAAAAATCATTTATTTACGATAATATTTACAAAATCCCCATGCACCATGTAAAACACCTACGCCTTTCTTAAATGCTAAAACTACTGTCACAAAGAATATAGTTTAGGTACCTACCAATAATTCAAGCATCAATGGATAATTAAAATACTTATGAAGATTTTTTCATGCATTTGACAGCAGAGACTGTGTGCAAATTATATTAACGTTAACAAACTATATTAACTATAAACAAAAACTTTTTCTCTTAATAACATGTTTGCTCTCAATGTATAGTGTTATGTAATTATATTATAGATATAGATACCAATTAAGTAAACTTGTAATAATAAAAAGCATGTTGATGTTTCGATCAATTAATCATTTATAATAACCCAAAGCATTTTTTCTTACTTGAGCAATCCCAGCACCTAGTCCGATTGTAGATACATGAAAAAAATCATACAATTTTTAGTTACATATCTTCAGAAAAACCCAATAATGTTTAATAAATTTGTATGGTATTCTCTATGTAATTGACATTATAATGAGTAAAGGTCATATGATGCACAATAGACCATACCCATAGTTCCTCCTCCTATGACAGTTAAATTCTTGATAGCAAAGTTGACAGAAGATGTGGAGAGACCACGTCCATTTGAAAACGATGCAACAGTCTTCATTGCTCTTAAGGCCATTTTGTGACAATAATGAAGATGATAATCCGCAGAGAGCAAAGTGAAAATGAAGTGAATGAATCTAAGAAAAGTCAAAATTATATTAGCACTTATAAGGCCGGTACAGTTAGTATAGTATGCAATGTAATATAGCTTAAGCAACAAGTGCAAAGAGCAGACAAGTATACAGTACCTACTTATTTAGAATAGAATGAAGAATAATAAATTTATATAAATATTTTTTAAGTATCTAGTTTAACTGAAAACAAACGTTTATATTATTACTTACAGACAGTGGATTTAGGAACAAGTAAAGGAAAATGAGTTGAATTAAATTGGCTAAAACTCGGGATGGAATTACATTGGTGATGTGAGGAATTATGAACTTGAGCTTTGCTCCTCGAACTCAGACTTCACTATTTATTTGTGTTAGTTACATAGATTTATCTCTACATACAAACGAACAAGAGGCCAATTTTGCAACAATTCCGAATTTCCAACACACTCAAGTGCAGTGCAGTGGAATAAATAGACATAAGGAAACACATTAACAGAAAACATGCATTACATAATATAGGTGTATAGAGTAAGTGAGTAGCTTCAAATGACCTTGATTGACTATCATATGGGATTGGGAATGCATGGGACTTCTTTACAGCTAGCTAATGGAACATTCTTAGAGTATATCGCTGCTTTGGGAAACTAACACCGAAATCAAATAATATATGTGATATCTTTTATAATGAAATTATTCGCTCCATATTTATTACTTTTTTACTGTTTTTTAAATAGTTTTCAACAATGTTCATCACCCATATTAGTGAAACAATGAAATAGTAGAATGTAATTGGATTTATAATGAGAATAAAAATAATAATGAATAGCAAAAATACATAGGTACTAGGTACTCACAATTGATGTACCCATCTGATATTTATCAGGGTTACTTTTGAAATTTTTTAACTTAGTATAAACTGCAAAAATGGGAAATGCTTCAAATTTTTATCTATTAAAATGTTGAAAAGGAGAAAATTTGAAATATTAAATCAAGTAAACTGTGTGTCCATGC
Source organism: Pogonognathellus flavescens (assembly GCA_019776165.1). NCBI lineage: Eukaryota > Metazoa > Arthropoda > Collembola > Entomobryomorpha > Tomoceridae > Pogonognathellus > Pogonognathellus flavescens. Next base: position 40,716 of record JABASD010001228.1, on the reverse strand, counting down.
CAGATAAGATTATAGAATATTTCGAGACAATTTTTGAAACATGGTTATCCAATATTGGTTATTAGAACTAAAAAAATGTCATTTAACTTTGATTGGACAAGGCATTTACCAGATTTGAATGGTACGAGTTAAAATTCAATCACGGTTAAACAAATTATAGATTTGTTTGACGATTTGGGGAGAAAAATTATTATGCTCAATCATTCTAGCAGTCATTGAAATTATTTTGGATTATTTAAACTTGGGGAAAGATGTCGATTGAAGAGAAGAGATGATCTTCAAAAGATGAGGTTTATATGACAGAAGCGTGGGATCTGAAAAGTAGAAAGCAAGGCGACGTAATTTTAGTATATTTCCTTCTTGAGTTCTACTATGCCGCAGTGCAGTGCAGAGTGCAGCATACTGCCTCTTCGTTCCTTCGTTTATCCTACTAATAAACATGAGAAAGTGTATGGAACGTTTTGATTGCTTAGTATTTTTTGAAAGACGAATATTATGACCACAATAATAATTTTATTTGCAATAAGAACCAAGAAAGATTTATTAAAAAACTGGATGTATACAATTGATGCTACTAATAACTTGCAAACATTATAATATTATTCATTTCCAATGTACAGTGCATAAAATCTATGTATAATAATTCTAAAGAGATAAAAATGATTAATATTATCTCTTTAAAACGTATATTAATTTCTATTTTGACTAAATAGCAAACCGTGACACAGACTCAATTAATGAATCTAACTAGTATGGCTTTAAAATAGTATCCATAGACGGAGGGCGATTTTTGTAACAATTTAGTAATATCGGGTGTTTATATGACAAACAACTGTGTTAATATATAAAGATAACAATAATTGATAATAATCTATTTCGAACATAAGTATAAGCAATAATAATATAGCTCTTACAGCTGTCACGTTTCTATTCAGTTCATTCTCATTGTTTTTAATAATTGCCAGACCTGGCAATTAATGTACGCTAAACAAAGCACGCTCCATGGCTATCACTCACTTGATCTGTCCACAACTTTAATTATATTATTATTATTTACAATTTTTATATTCTTGCAATCATTCACCCAACGCATCTATAGTTAACAGGTTGCCCCATAAGGTATGGTCATAGGGTCACACTTAAAAATAATTTTCACCCGGAAATTGAAAGTTTGATGTTAGTTTTGGATGGAATTTTAGAATCATTGTTCTTCCACTTTCAATCCTGATATGGTTAAGCTAATTTTTAATTATTATAGCCTACGACCATAACCTTTGCATTGAACCTGAAATTGATATGGTTTTGTTATGTATTATATATACGCAACTGCTGTGAGTAATTACATGACTCTTCATTCGCAAGCAGTATAATATTATTAGTTCCGGTCGCATAGAAATCAAAGCCGCCATTGAACTAATATTAATCCATCATAATAACATCCATCAACATTATATACTTACAATTATAATTATTCGAATTCCTATTATTATTATGTAACAGTATATTTAAATGTCCAGAAATGAAGTCGGAAAACAATGACCGTTGAGTAGAGTCGAAAATGAATTCCACATGCAATAAAATTGTGCACGGGCAACTGTCAAATTTTGTGTTTTTGAAATGAAACCAAAACGATCCCTTTTTATTCACCGACTTCATTTCCTGAGTACAAATGTATATTATGATGCTTTGCATTTGCATGCAGGTCCTGCATTGTATCTGTAAAATCTGTGTCGAGGAACTGTCTCAACTTGGACAATATAAAGGATGAATTAATATTATATTGCCAATTCATTTCATATCAGGATTATAAATGTCTCAACACCTTTTCCATTAGCAAACCTAAAATAATTAACAGAGCAGGGCCTGCATGCTTTTAGAGCATTTTCAAGTAGTTTACACACTATATTATTATATGTATCATTCATCGTTAATCATTATTGCTATTGCTATTGGCAGTGTTAAGAGGGCAGTGAAACCATTTGTGGTTATATTATAACATTTGCAAAAAGGTCAAGTTATAAAATACATAGATACCTATTTAAGTAATAATCAGAGGTTCTACATATTCTACAAATGCATTTCTTGAGTAGGAAATATAACATAGTTAATAATTGAATGAGGATTTGACCTTTTGTGACGAGTAGCAATAAATATACAAGTAGCATAATATATTATCTGATAAGTAAGTCTAGTGTAAGTATTAATAAGCTACGAAAATGTAAATAAATGTACTGTAGTGAATAATCATCGCACACCCTGACGTAACATTGTGAAATACTCGAAACTAAAAAATCCTAGCTATAAGAATATTGTATGGTGCGACTAATCATCATTATATAATTATACTTGCGTATTATTGTGATTTTGTGATGTGTACAAAAATGAAAGGAGTTATAAGAAAACATGACTTCAATGTAATGGCTTGTTTCTAGTCAGCTTCTAATGATTATGCTAGTTTGACTAATTCCTACCCTACTGTCTGTAATCTGTACTGTACTGCTAAAATGTACAAAGGTTGAGTGCAGGAATAATGGAATATACAGCTCGTTTTATAAACTTATTTTCGTCTCACTCCAGATCGTTCCCATCTTCAATTTGATCATCTTTGCCTCCACAGTGTATTGCACAGTAATAAATAAATTGTAAACTTAATAATTATTAATTTTCATTACAATTAATTAAAACATAACAAAAAAATCATAACAACAAGAAGCAGACAATTATTTGTTCTCTTTGTTCCAAAAGATTTCCACGCGCACTACGGTTGTTGTACATCGCATCTTCATCTGCACATTTTTGTGCAGTACAGTTCTTGCGGCTGCCTCATTCTGCTCTAAAGAAATCCATACGTTAATTCTCCACTCAATTTATTGTTAACTGTAATTTGGTGACAATTCATGATTAAAATTCACCTTCTACTTCAACGGTCAACAAGTGTCGGTAGCAACAATATAAAATATTCAACTTGCTTATTTGGCATTGGTAATGGCGATTTATATTTTAAGGTTATCATTTAGCTAATTTGGTCATTATCGTGACGATGGTCCTTTCTTGGTTCCTCCGCCAAGATGACCGGACGGTTGGAAATTACAGAATTCGCAGAATCCAGGTGGTCCTTGTGGACCTGAATTACCCGGTTGTCCACGGGGGCCACCCATTCCTGCAGATAGTAAAAAATACAGCAAATTAGTTACCTAATATTTGCACTAGACAGCCTTTTCAAGTTTCTTTAGTTTAGTTGGAATAATCCTGAAGATATTGACAAAAGAAGTTTACCTGGTGGACCTCTTTCACCCTCTTTTCCTCTTTCCCCAATTCCTGGAGGACCCGGAGGTCCTGGCATTCCAACAGGACCTTGCGGACCTTCTATACCAACTCCTTCTGGTCCTCGCTCTCCTGTCTCACCTCGTTCTCCTTTAGGACCCCTGAAATTTACAAATAATTAAGCTTTGCCCAAACCATATACCTAATCGTCATCATTGAAAATGAAAGTTACTCTGGTCCTCTTGGTCCAGGAATTCCAGGTAATCCCATGAAGCCTCGTTCTCCTTGCAGTCCTGGTCGTCCAGGGTCACCTATTTTCAAGATAAATCCATTAGTTTCTCTGAGTTCGAAAATATTTTGAGCCACATGCCAATGCAGAGTCAGCCAGGCTTTTTGAAAAACAATATTGATAAGAACAGAAAAGCTGAAGATATTGAAGAAAAAGATACATGCTTGAGACTGAAGAAGAACCAGGGTTAAGCTTATTAGAAGACGAGGTAATCTGAAAGCAGAAAATGCAATCGCCCTGCTTTGTGGGTAGACAAAACAAACTGAACGAGGTTCGGTCAACTTTCAGTTCAGTAATTCATGAGAACGCGAATTGTTGTTTCATTAGTCTTTTCGAGTAAAACTATTGAATCTTGGAGTTGAAGAATTCTGGATTATTTGTAAAAATAAAACAGTGAACCGAACTTTGTTTCCTCCCACAAAACAATTAGCGAAGGAATTACCGCAAATAACAAAGCAATTTTATGGGTTATAGGAAACAAAATTTGGCGACAAAATAAAAAGATAAAACAAAAAATTCCACATCCGATTTTGAGTAAGTACAAGTACAAGTACCATGTGTCCATTCAATTATTAAAGTCGAGGCTGCAAAATGAGTTATTTGATTTCGATTGTTTAAGTACAGCTAAATGGTAGTTTAAATGGTAGTATTGTTTAGTGTATGGTAAGTCTGTATTTCAACACTATCACAATTTTCAAAAAGTCGTTATTTAAAACGTTGTCACTTTACAAGTTAGGAATAAATCTTGGATAAAATGAAAAGGTAAAGCTCCTTGTTATAGAAACTTTACACGATGTCCTATGTGTACCTGGAATGCCCTGATAGCCCGGTTTTCCTTGTCTACCCGTTCTAGAAATGCCAGGAGGTCCAGGAGGACCTCGTAACCCCCGAACAAGTTCCTCCATGCGGTCTACCCACAAAACAAGCACAGTTGCAAAGTATAGATTGATTTTAGCAGTCAATGAATTCATTTTCACCATGCACTTTTTTTCGAAAATTCTACCCCTGTTCTAAATTAAGTGCATTTCAGTAATATTCTGCAACATCTTCTCGATATGAAAACAACCCAATTCCTATATGAATTCATTGTACACATAAAATTGCATTCGCTGAGAATGACGCTTAAACACACATAGGGTCATAGGACAGAAAGATGCTTTGGCCGCAAGCTTAAGTTGGCTCTAATAAATATCCCCGGAAGACTTTAGTCAATCCATCTCGGTTACTAGCCTTGCGATCCCTGCAAAAACACAAATGAAATGTTTCGTTTTATTATGCATCAAAATATTCCCCTGTTTCCGTATGAAATTAATAGTGGTATTTGAATATAATGTACCTGTAAGCCAGGCGGACCAGAACGTCCCGGCTGAAAAGACAAAAAGTATTTCCAAGTATAATATACAACACAACACAAAAAATGGAATAAAGGGTTCTACTCTGCATTCACATGTTTCAGTTTACCTTTCCTCGTCCTGGAATACCAGGCGGTCCCTGTAATTTGGCTGTCAGATCTGCTAATTGGTCTACAAACACATCTCATGTTTAATCCTACATAATCTACACATAAGTCTCATTAGCAAGAATTTTACCTCGAGCCATACCTTCAAGAAAAATTTCAAACCTGCAGTGCTTAATGTTTTTATATTTAAATATTACACGAACATATTAAGGGCGTTCTTTAAATCATAATTCATAAATAATATTTGAATGTGGGAACTTAAATATTTTGATTAAGTAGTAATTGATCAGGTGCAAGAAGCACGCGCTCCCTAAAATCTTACCTCTTAATACTGAAGCACAAATATCTCGGAGCTCTCCTTCGGAGAAACTTCTGCCCTGTAATTGCAATTCCATAAAACGTTCTCATTATTACTTACCATCCACCTTAACACCACACTTTCTTTTATTAAACAAATTTTCTTACGGGAGGGCCCTGTTACAATAAAAACACAATTAGAAACCAAGTATATAATTTGAAATCAATAAATAGGTGTTGTCTGTTCTAGTTGTCTTTAGCGCTTTCTTACCGGTAAGCCAGGTTGACCTGGGGTTCCTCTTTGACCCGGTCCTCCAGGCGGTCCTATACTACCGGGAGTTCCAGGCATTCCATTTTGACCATTTTGTCCAGGAGGACCTCTCTCGCCATTAGCACCACGTTCACCAGGCATACCAGCAGGACCAGCGACTCCTAAATATTTTATTTTACTTCAAATATTTCAGACCGTCAATTTTTAATGTAGACTGTTTTCCGATATTGAATCTCCGCCATCATTTAATAAACTTTTGAATGTGAGAATCATCAAGTATTTTTGATTCCCGGTAAATTTACCAGATGGACCACGATCCCCAGGCATTCCAAACCCGTTTCCAGAAACTGCAACTGGAGATGGATCACCAGGTGGTCCAGGAGGACCAGATGGACCCATCTGTCCAGTTTTTCCCTCCAATCCAGGCATGCCACTTTAAAGTTTCAAAATTAAAAGTCATACATTTATGTTGTAAATTCGATTCTCAAGTCGGCATTATTTTCTTGAACTTACGGTGGTCCCATCATTCCAGCTACACCAGGAGCACCCTTTGAGAAAAAAACAGTTTACATTTAGATTCCGATTGGAAAGTAGGAATATTATCAGTAATGGAAATAAAAAATGCTCATGAAAGGGGATACCATCATGCCAGCAGCCCCAGGAGGCCCCGGATTTCCAGACTGTCCTTGTTCCCCACGGTCTCCCTTTTGTCCAGGTTTACCCACAAATCCAGGCATTCCAGGTTTTCCAGGGGAACCCTAATAAAAAGTTACGGAGTGGGTGAAAAGTTCTGTAGACTCCCAATTTTTTAACAGAAATGAAAAACTGGATGAGAACTGTACACGAACCTGTGGTCCTTCCAATCCTCTCGGGCCAGTGTCTCCTTTTGAACCTGGAGGACCCTAACATTTGAAACAGGTAATAAATAGAATTTCAGTTATACTACATCAATAAGAAGGATTATTTGTATAGCTGCAAAAAATAACTTTAAGTACCTTTTCTCCTTCAGGCCCTTGTTTTCCTTCAGGTCCTGGTAATCCAAGCAATCCTGGTTCACCTCTTGGACCTGGCCCTCCAGTATCACCTTTGTCACCACGTGAACCGTCTTCTCCAGGCGGACCCTGTATTTACACAAACATAATGAACCAAAATAATACATTTCTCAATTTATGTATTATCATTTGTCATTATAAAGCGGGCATCACAATTGGTCCGACATCTCCCGGTTGACCAGGACTTCCAGCCGATGCAGCAGCTCCATCCCTACCTGGTTCTCCATCCCTTCCTCTGTCTCCTTTCAGTCCTCCATTCCCTTGTATTCCAGGAGGTCCCATTGGACCCTTAAAGTATCGTATTTTACCGTTATAATTTTTGTTGATGCTAACCTCAGTCTTTATTAAAAATAAATATCACAAGCTTGTAATATTTTTATATCCTATTACCGGCAACCCAATGAGACCAGGAGGACCTCGCAATCCGATTATACCTGGTGGACCAGATTCTCCTTTCAGACCAGGCAATCCTTGTAAACCTTCACGACCTCCTTCACCTCGGGCTCCACTGCACATAAATAGTTTTAAAATCTATGAATCACTCGCGGTGATAATATATGATTAAAGAAAGTTATTAGTCCTTCGGTTCAATTTCCAAGCTCATGTTCCTAATAACAGACAAGCACGAATACACATTCAATCAATGCATCTTATTTACACCATTTCTACTTACTCGACTCCCGGAATTCCAGGGACACCTCTTTCTCCTTTGCCTCCTGTAGATCCAGGATCTCCTTTCTCTCCGCGTTCACCTCGTTCTCCACGTGACCCTTTGATTCCCGGTTGTCCACCTTCACCAGGAATACCTAAACAGATAAAAAATGGCAGAATTAAAGTTGGTCAATTAGTCAGATGAGATATTTAATGTACTGAGTAATTTTAAATGAAGAGAAACCTGGGGGTCCTGGAGGTCCAATTACAGGTCGCCCATTCACACTTCCAGTTGTAGGTCCTGGTGGTCCTGGAGCACCCTACGTTTTCAAGTTTACTTGCTCTATAACTTTATATACAACAATATTTTTTTAGTTCATCCGGGTAAATTCTTACCGTGGTTCCAGGAGGTCCGGATCTACCCGGTGAACCTGGGGTACCCGATTCTCCTTTGAATCCTCTTAATCCAGCAAGTCCATCTCTTCCCGGAGGACCAACTGGTCCGGGCTCACCTTTACAGTTACTTAAATTAGGTTTACATTCAGGATATCTCACACGTATCTATCCAAATCTTATTTACAACCCCACTTTATAATAATAAATAAGAGACCCGAAAAAGCTGTCCGTTGGTGTTTATACGTGTGAAAGTATGAGCTGGACTTTCCATTAATCTTTTATGATATCATCAATATACAAGAAGTTGATTGCAAGCAAGTTTTTTTAGGGCCGAGGTTCCCTGTTTACTCCCCCTCTGATCAGAGATACAGTGATACTAACGTTTATTACATCCCTGAACCCTAAGAAAACTTTTTTGGGTCTCTTAATGATGTTTGTTTATACCTCCAAAAATATGCATTTTTAATTTAAAGTCTGGGTGGGGATAACTTAAAGATTATAAATCCCAGTCATGTTCAGGACAAAGTATTTGTTCTGTTAGTTTTTACCGGGTGCCCCTGAACGTCCTGGAAGACCATCGTTTCCTATTAATCCTGGCAGTCCATTGTCACCTCGATCACCCTTAGAACCAGGTGGTCCTATTACTCGAGCAGTGTCACCAGATGGACCTGGAAGTCCTTGTAAACCCGCAACTCCTTGCGGACCAATGGCTCCTCTTTCTCCTCTAAAACCAGTTGCAATGTTTTATCACATCAACATAAAAACTTCTTTCTTTAACTGTGTCTAGATGCAAAAATAGTTAATTCATTTTTTCCTTACTTGTCACCCCGGTCTCCTCTATCACCCCCTTCTCCTTTGAAGCCGGGTAAACCGTCAGAACCTCTTTCACCCTTTTGTCCTTGGTTTCCAAGAGATCCAGTTAAACCTCGGAGTCCTTGAGGACCCTGCGGTCCTGTAACTCCCTGTTAAGACATTCAAACGTAAATGAACGCCTTTTGAATAGTAAATAATATTAATATTAATTGACAAAAATTAAAAGATAAGCTTTACAGGTGGACCGGGAGGACCTCTGTCACCAATATCACCCCGTCTTCCGGGAAAACCAGGTGGTCCTTTATTTTTAAAGAGAAATTAGATATTCATTGTAGTAATTTCTCTAGAATCACTAATTGGCTGATGTTTTTACGAGTCGGTTTATTACTTATACCTTGAGGGCCTCTTTCCCCTCGTGGTCCTGGCAATCCGTCTAATCCATCTGTTCCATTGAAACCGGCGGGTCCTTGCGGACAGATGAGATCACAAGTTGGTTTCTCTTGCTCTTTTTTCTCTCTCGGCTAAGAATCGAAAAAGTAAAATATATTATTACTATTTATGTACTCCATGGAGTCATCGTTATTGTTCATATTCCGGTCCATTCGTACGAATTTAAAATGTGTACTAAATGCACTTACAGGCAATTCATTACAAGTCTCTCGTTCAGGACGAGTTGGATCACAGTTAAGCACCATCCATTGAAGGTCTATCTGTGTAACATGGCATAAATTATTGTTTTATGTTAGGCAATAACAGAATATAATTCCAAAGATAACAAACACCTATATACTCTAAGGTGTAAGAAATTAAAAACACAATTTTGAAACTTTTATGTTTTGTAGTATAAGAAGCCACAGGGCATTGATTGCGTCAGTTGTTTTACTAGAATCTAGCTAGGGGATTCTGATAAGTAGGATTAAGTGAATGACTGTAAATGACTGAGCTTACAGGAACAGTGGTAGAGGTGCCTGTCAATTTGGCAATGGAAATTTTTCCATTGACATCAAGAGGTCCACGTGGCTCCAAAGTTTCACTTCCGACTTCTTCGCAGTCCGCGTACAGTAGCACGCGATCTCGGAAAACACCGAAGTGAAGTTTGTGCCAATTCCGATCAAATACCTAAACGACCAAACAGAGTAAAAAAAGATTAGAGATTCTCTTAGCTATGTTCACTTTCTTCAAGGTATTATGTAGTTCAAATATTTGTTGTTTTAGAGACATCTCCGTGCAGCAACTTTAATTTTGCAGATGAAGAGATACGAGTGGATAAGGCTACGGAATTTCTCTCAATTCTTTCTCCCGTCGTTCTCGATGAACTTCACCCTTCATTACCTAAACACTCATTCTACTCTTTCATCCACATTCTTTCTCTGGTCTTGGCACAACATTCACGAAGCAATTTCTTTGGCGGCTACTCTTCTCCACATTACCAAAGAGCAATTGCCGTAAAGAAATCGCATAATTTCAAATTGGAATAACTAAGATTAGTGAAGAGGTTTCTCAGTGTGAGTAGTATATCTCCACTCAGACTTAAAAGGAGAGTCTTTCAGATGTACACAAAGATGTGAAATAAAGTTTATTCAGATTTCAACATAATTTTGGGATTGGCGAAAATAATTTTTACCTCGGCATTTCTGAAAATGAGCGTCTGCAATTTATTATCGTAGTCAACGATGGAGAACTCCACGGTTTCCCTTTTGGGGTTGAGAGTTATGGAAAACTGAGTTCTGTTTTGGACATCTGTCATAGCAATGATGTGCCAAGGTGTCTTTGGTGGCTTTCGTGTACGCCACGTTGTTATGAAACTGAACTGAGCTGGAAGTCCCAACGGAAATATATCTCTGCCAAACAAATGAACAACTTTTTATATTTGTATTGAATGTTGAGCATTGTACCACACCCACCGTGAGGTATTACAATGTAAACCAAGAAAGTAACTATAATACAGTAGGATTTCGTTCGCAGTGTATGCACCAAAATTAATCGTGTAATAATCTAGGTAGTCATCAAAGAGGGCCAAACAAAAAACTGAAATTCTGTGAAAGAAAATACTTTTTTTATTGACAGTTTGAAATGTTTTTGCTAGTTTCGGGTAAAAGTAGTGGGGAATGGGGATGATTATTAGGAATGGTAGGCAGTATGACATGGCTCGATGCATCATGAGAACATTATAAAGAAGTAGTGGGAACAAAGAAGTTTTCAGGCATATTAAAGTAGGAGTGATTGTGAAGTGGAGTTGCGATATGTTGCGATAATTAGGCCAAGTTGAGACTTAACTCTAATAAAGAAATAAGGAGCATTAGGATGGTGTTAATATTATATCGGTGGTAACAATATCGTGTGTTTTGCTTGGCTGTTATCTTATCTATTGCCTATCTGATCTGACCAACCTGGTATCCTTTGTCAAGTCCACTTGCCGATCCAGTCGGTATGCTGTCTGCAGTCTATCACTTCCTCGCACCCGAGTCACCGCCGTCAATTCTCCTTCCAGAACGTCCAGTCTACAGTGATTCCATAATATTCTCATGTAAAGATAAACTGATACAGCTCAATATACTCTACTAACACATTCATAAAATGTATAGGTCATACGCATCTTCTCTTTTCTCTAAAGAAGATGTTGCCCAGCATTATACAAGCACAAATCAGAAGAGTTGGATGCACAGTAGAAATTCATCTGTAGGATGCATTCTGTAGGATGTTACATTAAAAACTGAAACATATTAAATTTTTTGTAGCACCTGAATTTTCGGATAAAGTCAAAGGCTTGAAGATCGTCTTCTCCAGGCTTGTAATCCGCACATGGGCCATTCAACTCATACACCCCATTGTAATCTGTCAAATTTGAACAGAATTTTGTTATTGCCTAATAGGACGATTTATTACAACATACCTAGCTAATTATTAGGTATAGTAATCAAAATCATAAAAGGGAGCATCCAAAAATGATGGTCATGGTTCGTGGGTGGCGGATTTCTCCAAGATTGGCACTGGGAGCTTAATAGGTGATAGAAATGGTCAAAATACGGGAGAAAGGGGGCCCAAAAGAGAACCAAAATAACGGATATCATTTGTGGACTCTCTCCAATATTATTTAGTTTTCGAAACATAGAGATAGAATGAAATAATAGAGTTTCTATACATTTTTATAACAGTGAAAATACATGTCTGTTTTATAACATTATTGAGAAAGTAAAATTGTCTAATTGATTTGGACTATTATTAAACTTTTCAAGATCGTTTCGATTAACTTTAAGTGCGAATTTCACACATATGAATCACTTTATATTTTTCAATAGTCCCATGGCTGTATGTATAATATATTTATACAAAATACGATTTCGAAAGGGGTGAAACCCACATATGAAGTAAAAACCACATAATATAAATATGATAAGAAATACTTAAATGCATTGAAATTAAATCGAAATTGATATTTATAACTGTGTTTACTACAGAGTGTAACAAAAGTAACGGTTTGAGTATTGTGTCTACTCAACCTCCCACACCGGCCTATGTATTAAATCGGCATTCGTTGTACTCGTTTGTCTGTCTTAAAAAAACTCGTACCCTTGGAACGAGTTTCGGTATTTAGGGGTTCTCTTTTACCGAAACACGTTCGAAACCTGTAAGTTATTTTTGGAGACACACAAAACAGTTGGACTAATGCCGATTTAATACATAGGTCGGTGCTGGAGGTTGAGTAGGAATAATACTAAGAAGCTGACTGAGTGAGTATTTATTCTGTTACTTTTGGGTCACTCCGTATTATACATACATAATACATACTGATAATGTCTCAACAAACATTGATTTTTACTTTTCACTGTTAATCAATGAGCAATGTAAAAGATTACACAATAATAATAGCAGCATAGATGATAGACACTTAGTCAACTCTTTTACCTTCACAAACAGTACATGCTCACAAATCCTAGAAGGTGTAAATTCTGCAATTGTACTACTAAAGTGTGACTTTTGAAAAGAAACCAAATGAGATTTGTTAGTTCTCTACCAACACTACGATGCAATCTATTCACTCTTATACTGAACACATTTGTATAAAATATTTGAAGGCTTTTGTGGTGGAATAGAGTAGAGACAATTAAATTTTAGTAGATTTGCTTTCACTGACAATGAGGCAAGAGGGGATTGGGTTAAGTACAAAAAAGATTGAGACAAATGGACTGAGAGGAGGGAGAAGAAATGAAAGACAGGAAAATGATGTTAACGGATAACCTGTGAGTAAATCATAATATGTGTCTGTTGCAGCAACATCTCCTCTACGCGGCCCATCTGCAAAATGTTAAATGCACAGAAAATGGTTGTTTGGTTAAGACCAATAAATTCCATCCAATATGCTCAACGGGGAAACTTGCCGAGACATTTGGCTATTTATAAACAGCCAATATCTCAGTCAAACTTCTAAATGCTACAACCTCTACATTTATCTTCCATCTTACTAAAAACCACTTATTCGTCTCAAATTATTCGTGTACTGCTCCCATAACCATCTCAAAATGAAATCAAATCCGCTTGCGTAAACGCTATAAAAGTTTTATACGAAATGCTGCATTTATATTGCAGCTATTATAGCTTTTAACAAATGTACTTGGAGTGACAGCGTGTATGCTTCTCTTAAACGCAGATTCTTTCTTACCGTCATCTTCTCGATAAACCAATCGCACGCTATCGAATTCTTCTATTTCCGGATCTTCGTATCCATATGCGTTTTCAGTTTCCTCTGCGTGCATAAAATATTTGTGAAGCAATAAAATAAATTCGGAATCATCGCTTCAAAAATTAAGTCTGAGGTGAGAGTAATAAAAATTCCAAATCTTACGTGCGATTACAAATTGTAGTAAGTTCGTTGTTACAATGTAGACAAAAAAGTAAAAAGAAAGGTGTGTTGAATCTCGTGTTCGCCATCTGAAACAACAAAATTAACATTTCGCATAATATTGTCATGTTTTTGATGAACATAATAATATAGGATGGTACCTACTAACCGCAAGGTAACATCTATAGGTAGGATGGAGCTGAATCTAATGTTTTCGTGTTACCTTTCTTAGAAGGACTTAATTACTTAAGCTTATTCTATTATACCTTACAAATAAAATATTATATACCAAGTAAATTCAATTATGGAATTCACAGCTTGTTTGAAGTGGATCAACACGCTCCACTGCAACACTACGCCCACATAAAGTGCCAAGTAATAAGACATTTTCTTCAGACAAAATTGTTGCATTGCAGGAATATGCTAATAGGTGTAACCGCATATGTATATCTTTATCAGTGCTGTAAATTAGGGGGATTGCAAAAGATTTAATAAAAACCATATGAATAATGAAAAATTGAATCAAAAAAATAATGTACTATTTTTATTATAATCTATTAAATGTTTTCAAAATTAAAGTTTTAATTCTTACTATATCTATTTATGCAAAGGGTGAGCATTTGAGCATAGTACAGAACAATATTAAAGAAATAGTATTTGTATTACAGAACAGAATTGATATATTTTATTTTCCTGCTGCGTTACTGTGCAATGCAATATTATGCAAGTCTTCTCACACAGTAGCTTAATTATGAATCACGTATAATATTTGTATGTATAGGTGCATGTGGTACAAATGTACTACATAATTTATTTTACGACACAACATTATGTCTGACATGTGACATTTAACAAGGCAGAGTGGTCGATGTTATGGCATTAAAAGTCGATGGTGAGATATTATTATATTTTTTATACTCTTATCGAAATACTATTATAAATTATTATAATTACTTTGAAATATGTATATGTATACCATATATCTCTTTTTGGTTGGAGTTCAGCGATCTCTATCTGTCCTATGTATCGCCTTATTCCATTGAGGAAGGAGAAAGGAGAAAGCTTGTTAATTGAATGTATATATAGACTTGTTTAGTGTCTACTTTCATGTCACTGCTGGTGCTGACTATGCTGACAGTTGCCCTACAATCTACAATTCGCACCGACATAGGACCGAAAAAGCATTTATAAAATTATTAGCGAGCTAATTAAATTCTAAGCATAGTGTATGTCGTGTGTTTAGTAAAAGTAAAATGACTGCAGAAAAAAGGAAAAGTATGCTCGCGTATTTACAATATTCAAAAATAGAGTTGATATGGTAAGGTTGAGGGTGGTGATAGAATTATGGAAAATCTTAGGTTTCAATTTCTGTTTACATTTCAAAGATATGTACTGTATATAAACACTGATCATATATATCATCGTTTGTCTTAAACCCACTCAAGGTTGGTGTTGCACTATCACCAATGTTGTAATAAAATATACTGTTACTATCCAACCAAAGCCCATAGAAAAGAAAATAAGTTTCTCTGAGACAGGAAAAACAAAAAAAGTTTAGAGCTCCTCCCAAGAAAAGTTTGGCAATTTACTCAAGTGTGTTAACGTCTAAATACAAAAGACATGAAAACTTACGGGCCATCTCCAACCCTTAACAGCTCGGCCTTGAAATTTTAATATTTTAACTAACCGGCTTAGGACCGGGCTTACAATAATACAAGTTATAAAAGTTTGCAATTTACGGAGTTTACTTATTCTTGTTTCTTATTACTGTACATTGTACATAAGCCTAAATCTGATATCTGTTTTTACCACTGCTTTAGTACTACTTATTTGAGTACGGGCTCGGAATCTAACTTGCTTTATTTAGTCGAATAATTAAATACACATGTTTTATTTCTTATACTATGAATAGGAAAATAACTGTAAGTTTAAATAAATTATGTAGGTAATTGTATTACAATGACAAACACAAATAGTTTTTAAATGATGTTATTTCACGGGATTCACTTGATTCACATTTCATCATTTCATTCATCCTCATAAAATAAAATGCATTAAATCAATTTATTCCATTTCTTGAAGGTAGCTGGCTATCCAGATAGTGATACCCCTGATCGGTACATCATTGCTCATTATGTAAATCTGAGTAACCCACTGCGTTATTCCTTGTCAGAAAAGTGTTTCTACGGTCCACACTTTCAGCTGCTTGTCACACTTTTGCCTTAAATATGTTTACGGACATTCAAGTAAAGAGTACTTAGGTACTTGTGATGCGCAAATTCAACATCTCTACCGAGGTACTTTACTGCTTCCAAATCAAAGAGGATAGTTTATTGTTGCTGTTTTTGTTGTTTGTTGTAGTTTTTGCCATAATATAATTTTGCTGGTCCTATTCCTATTATGTCTACAATGTGAAAATGTTTTATGATGTGATTAATCATTATCCTACAAGTACATATTATACATAAACATATATTTGTAAAAGCATTATATTTCCCTTGCAATAATAATAATATATCCTGCCTTGAATAATTGTTATTGTATACGCTCTGAAGATGAACATTGTTAGCGAAATATGTTCTTTCCATGGCAAGACTCTTTTATGTACCATTATCGGCAACTGAATAGCAGTAATTGTAACGAACCGTCGTACCTACATTAAATCGCTAAGAATATTTTACCAAACTTGTCACTTCATTAGCCATAGTCATCGTTCCATTTTTCTGCATAGGTAGCGCATAAGGTTTTTAAATCATTTATTTAATTTACATACAGTCGATAAATTTAGTATATTGTATGTGGGAGTGAGAACTCAGAACTTCACTGAGAGTGAAAACATCACAATAAATCAACCAACAATGCTTGCAACAGACTCTGACGAGAAAGTTTCATAAAACATACCACTCAATGACTACATATTATTCAAACACAGTCTGGATTCACATCTTACTAATTCTTGAAATTTAAGAGCTTGACTTAGACTGCAATCCAAGAACAAAAACAACTTTCTTGTTCTGAATAACCAGAAAGTTATGATTATTGTACGATAAATTCCTACTAATATTCTGTATGGCAATTTCTAATTTAAGACGGTTAAAATCGTGCATAAAATTAAATAACTTGTGATGCTAATTTGTTAGCCCTATAGATTTCACATAGATTATAGTAACGATATGATTAACGATACGATATTACGCAAAATCTGGAGTTTGATCCGGTGTTTCAACGTTGCATGATCTAGCAGCTATACTTGTTTTCATTTGACTTTTTGTCGCGCATCTGTAGGTTTTTTTGCTTATTTTTTATCTGCGGACATGATGATGGAAATAAATGGAATGATTGCAAAGAAACAGGTGATGAAAGGGAGACAGTGTCTGGTAGGATCAATGAACACTTTCCGTTTCCGTTGCTTCCAAGTGGATGTGTATAGGAAAGACCAAGAAAGACTTTTGTGTGTCACAGCAGTCAGAGTTTAGCTTGAGTCACATTATGGGATGCACTTGGCTTTGGTCACACAGAGAACATTTATCTTTGCTGCAGGTTTAAAAAACAATCCTTCATAACAATATCTGACTGTACAGGCTTGGATATATATTACATGTGCACTCGCACTCTGCTTTTTTAACAGGCGTTAACTTCATGAAGGTGGGGTTTGTTTGACTCCTGATCTTTGACAGTCTTCTAAGCTGATCAAGAATTACCGCCTCTTCTTTTATGACTGCTATAAATAATAATACCTGCCACAACCACAGCTTGTGCGGGGAGAGACGACAAGTGTGCGTGTCACTGTTAGTGAAATACAAAAAGCAAAGTACCAGGGGATGAGAAGAAGATCAAAACATTCCATACCGGAGGAGCTAACTGCCTTATTTACATGTAAATCTTTCCAAATGTGGTTATGCCTTGTTTTGCATGTCCTCCATGTACATCTGTCAACATTCGCCATACCTTCTTTACGTTTCCAATTCAAATTAAACTCAATTATAAGCATCCGTGTGCGTGTGTGTGGTGTGCGGGTGCGTTCAGATACCATTATGGTAGTGTGAGACTCTACTTCATATTCTTCAGCAGGAAATGATGCACCTAATTGTAAACATAGCTTATTGGGAGACTGGCTTAAAAATATATTGTCGTGCTATTAGGTTTACTAATATAAATTTATTTTCAATTTATGGGAAACGGTTGGACTTTGGACGATTAATGTGTGCACTTGCATATTGTACACTCCCTCATAGGAGTCTGATAGATACAGGAAATTCGTCAGAAATTAAATATTGACCATATACCAATAGACCATAGTCCCACAAAACATTCGGCACTCTCCGCATATAAGTATCGGTTTAGTATCTGTTTAGTTTTGTGATTCACATATGAAAATTCCTTCACGCAATCATACGCATCATCACTTTGAAAAAATACAGATACCATAATCCCTTGCAGACTTTTTCATTCCAATATGTCGGCATTACTCTTTGAACATTGTAATTTATTTCTATCTCTACTATGCAAAGCCAGTTCTCCACTCTTTTACAAACGTAAGCTTGGCATTTCTGAGCATTTTGAGACTTAACTCATTTTACATTGCGCAAAGTGGAGATTACAAATGGCAAAGTTTCATCTTCATCTTTCACGCTGGTCTTTCACGTTGCAGAGTGGTTGATGGTGAAAGTTAGTAGTGGCTGTTTGTAGGAGTGCACTGTTGGAAACGGGAGGAGATAGTTGATTTGACTTTTAGTTTCACTTGAGCAGATAATATTTCATTACGCCAATTGACATTTGGTAGTAACGATGCCGGCGGTGGTGTGAGACGGATTTATGCGCCACAAGTGCTTCAGTCCACAAATATTTCCACACGCTACTCACATGAGAATTTTTAAGCAAATGTGTTGGCTGACTCCATTTAAGCCTTCGATCAAAATCTGTACAATATCTGTAATTGTAAGAGCTCTTCTCATTACAAATCAGGTATCTGTCATTGCCAAAGTTTATAAACCGCACTGAAATGTCATGGCAGGTATAAGAGAAACTTTTTAGCATGTGACATTAGCACTCCACTATATTCTTCATGCTCTAATTTAATTGAAAAATTTATGCCAGAATGAAGTTTCAAGAGTTCGCTGAGCTATTGGGCAATCGATTATATTCTAATCCCACTGGAGCTGCGGATGAATAACACGGGAAGGGAAGGTCCCCCAACACCAGCCCAGATTACGAATAAGAAGAACATTAATTTATGTTGACAATGTTTTGGGATAATGTGAGCGAGATTTGTTTTGCCAAGTGAGAGAAAGAAACAAGTCTGAAGAGGCAGGAACATAAATAAATGATGGCATACACGTACAATAATGTTAGCCTAGGAAGAGCAGGCCACATATTATTCTATTCTCAAATCCTCATCCATTGCATTTCTTTAATCTTTCATTCGTATAGATATACCATAAATACGCCACGTACAGTACGTGTACCCGTGTGTGTTTAAGTGTACGTGAGTTTTAAAGTGAAGCAAGGAGCAGAGTATAAATTATTAGCTAGCAGAGCGTAGCGTACACACGACAACACATAAACATTAAACGCAACATATTTTCTCACAACGCCACAAGAAGGGAACATACAACATAATTCCAATTTTTCATGATACTTAACGTTATCAGTACATTATGTCGGAGCTACATTCCCGACTACACACGCAGTACACACTGTAAAAAGTGTTGTCTCAATGTGTTGCAGTCTGTCATAGTCACAAGCACAGATTTGTTGATGACACCAACAAACACAAAAACAAGTTTATTAATATTTACTCTCCTATGAATGCCTTTCTAATTTCTAGAACAAGATCCATTCATAATTTCTCTTCATATCATTAATTAATTAAATATTATTTCCCACAGATTAATTCTTCAAAATTACTCTTCATTTACTTTTTTCATTGTCACTAATTTTTTTGTACTTGTGATTTTGGATTTTCCTCTCACTCTATAGGATATGAGAATGCGTTTGTTAAAAATCAGAAAGAAATGTGTTAAATTGATGTAAAAACTCGTGTTAAAATACAACGATTCATTTAGGCCTTAAATGCATCTACCTTCAAAGAGGTGGTGTATCTGTTGCATTGGTTTGAAAAATAAAGTAAAAAAGCGGCGCAGGTAGAAATTAGAGTTGTTTGTACGTAATGAAATCCCCCAAGGAAAGTATAATTTTGAGAGTGTTACTGTGATAAAATGTGTGTTGTATGTGTGTGGTGGTTGTGACATTGAGGAGTGTTAAGCGTCTGTGTGTGTGGAAGAAGTAAATCTTGAGAGACATGGAGTGTGGTGAGATAGACAGGAGGAAGACAGACAGGAAGGCGTTTTCAGTCCTACCTGCCCTGTTGATGTAAGACTGATTTGACAAGACAAGTCTGAATCTGTCCATATATTTCCACCTGTACGTGTACAAAACCTACATGCCCTGCACCAATTTTCACCGCGTCTCTGCATTAGAGACGTATTACTAGAAAGTGTGTGCCACAACAACCACGACCATATCATGAAATCATTTCGCCGTTACCGACCTCCACCACCGACCACCGCCGCACGGCTCTCTCATCTCCTCTTCTGCTCTACCACCACAAGATATGTCAAAGTGTCAATGCCCATAATAAATCCTTCTTTGCGTTCATAAAGCAGAATGAACCTTTCGTAACTAAAATTACCTACCTACTCTGAAGTGTACATACAAATACCTACAACTTACAAGAAAACAACTATAGAGGTATGCAAATAGAAACTCTGCGCGTAGTAATCAAGCGATACGAATGCTGCAAGAGAAAAGTACAAGATGAGTCAGAGACTCATTGCATGTTGTATGCGAGGATGGGATAATCTGATATCTCTGTCTGTGGACTGTCTGCTTGTTGTAATTTAAGTCATGTGCTGGGATACGAACGACCGACTCACATTTAGGGATTATATATGAGTAGGCACATATATAAAATGTGAGTGTAAATGTAGGCAGAGTTCGCAAAGTGAGAGGAAGAAGGAAAAAGAGTGAATGTGTGAGTTGCACTCGTCTCGCATTTTGGCACTTTTTCGTTTTGTTGGAAATGGACCAGAACATCCCACGTTATTTATTTGCCCATCCATTTCCAAGCTCAGAATGCACACCGCGTACTTTCACAAGTATCTTAACCGTAAAACACAACAAAACACAAACTGTATATCATTTCCTTCGTCTTCTTCCTTCCTTTCCTGTCATACATCCATCTGCTTAATTCCCCTTGTCTCGTCTCACAAATTCATAATTTTGGCAAATCTACTGGGTCGTTGAGGGACAAGAGAGATTGCAAAAGCAACATGCTTCAGAACAAGTGCCTCTTTAATACTTACAGTGGAAAATAAACCTTCTGTTTACAAACACACACGTACTCAGTGAGATTTGAGACTGGTGTAAATTAAATACTACTTGCCAATAACTGACAAGACCTGGGAGCAGCACTGCTGGGGTAATGGCAGGATTAGTCATTCTAATTTGACAAATGCTGAGAACTCCAATTTCATGTAAGAAATCAGAGTCAAGTCTTCCAGTCAATTCTAAAATATACACTGCCTATACCATACCTTCACCAATTTGTTAAAAATATATAAATAAAAGCCAAGTTATTTGCTTATCTAAAAACTGGTTTGGCAGTAATTCTCCGTATCAAATCCCACACTTCTTCCTTTCTCGTGCAATATACACTTTTTGCAGCACTCACACTTTTACCTTTATCATACTTCTAACAGGTTAACTAACAAACACTAACGATAGTATTTATTCCTGTGATTTATTATGCTGAGGCCGCACACGTATCGAGGCACGTTCTCCTGCTGTTTATAAATGAAAACGTTAATCCTACCATCATGTGTATTTAAAGTAACGGTAATTGTGGACCGAGCTATTACTTTCATGAAATTGGATTCAATTCAGCTACAGACATTTTCTACATTAATAATTCGAATATTTTATTATGTGTAATCTATTTTGTAATGACACAGCCAACCTCGCTTTTTCTCTGCGTCTGCCCATCTGTTACAGCAGAGTGTGAAATGGGTGAGGTCAGGTTACATTACAACTCATGCAGATAGAGATCCGAAAACTATTGAGTATGTTTACATTTCGTGAGTGTAATGTTGTGTCTTGAGAATTTTCTTTTCGAGATCAATTCTATAGTTGAAATTCTGTCAATTTTTCTTGTTCCTTTGGTTAGCTTATTGAAAACAGTATCTTTGGTTAAGAAAAATAACATAAGAGTGCTGCGCTACAATATGATTTGCAATATTTTTCTTTGTACATAGCGGAGCTATATGACTGTAGCTATTAACAGTCTTTATCCTCTGGTGCTCCTCTTGATTCGTCCCTAATCTTTTAGCTATCCCTTTCGTCACGTAATCCCTCATCGAGTTTTTTTACAAATTAAACAATGCCATGCGTTAAGCCTACAAAAAGCAACTAAAAACAATTCTGGTATTCGAACGACAAACGGGAAAGTTAAACCCTAGCGTGTATATCAATGAAACACCATTGGGACAGTTATGAAAACATCGGAGTGTTTTTGTTTATTTTATCTTTCCTCCCAACTCACGTTCTCTCTTTTTAAGAACTTTTTTTCAAAGCGAAGTATTTTGAGCATTAAGGAGTATAATATTATTATATTGCTATAACTGCACGAGTATATTTGAAGTTACAGGCTTTTTTATACATTTATTATATGCACGTTATAATTATTCCATCTATTTTAAGTCTATTGGCCATTTGGAGCAGTTAGTTAGAAAATTAATGTCAGTCACTCTCATTAAGATTACTACTAATTGCACATTCGTTTAAAGCGAAGGAAGAAGTAAGTATTTGTAGACAAGAGGCAGGAAGGCTTGAAAGGATTCAACGTCTTCATTTTATCATTTGTGAGTAGAAAACACGCCCGAACTAAAAGCTGGTTGTTTCTCTACTGCCAGGCCAGAGAGAAGAGATTTTGGAGAATGTAGTTGTTTCTGTCAGGCCTGCTTAATTACTTATTGTCACATTTTTTTACATTCTAGTCCGTTCCATGAACCGAAGGCGAATGAGCAGAAGAGAGAATAATGAACAAGTACCTCGCACCTTGCCTGAAACTGTAAAGGACAAAGGACTTTACCTAAAACACATGCACCGTATGGCAAATCGGTGCTCAGAATTAAAACGGAGTTAAGTTTGGTGGATTGTCATGTCATGTCGTTGTGACTCAAACACATACACACGCAATTCCACAAACTTTTTTATTTAATTCGTCTACAACATTTCCATGTGTCTCTGTTACGCCATAACCATTCATTCCCATTCTCCTTTCGTCTCAAGTGACTCAAGTCTGTGTTTTCCTTCCAACCAGTTTGTTCCCTGCCACACACAACACGACACTCGAGAAAAAGTTTACTTGTTTCTTTGCTTCACTGAATTACCTGTGAACAGTGGATGGAAAGCAATTTGTTTAAAGTGCAATAATAGTAATGCAAATGGCAACTAACTAACACTAAGTATACTAGATCCTTTTTACACAAGACAAATCAGTTCAGGAAAAGTCGCTTCGCAGTTTTGAGAGGGAAAGACGCGTCTGCATTGAGCGTGAAGTTGAAGAAAAGTGAGAACGAACGGCTTACATTTTCTTTGCATTAGTCATCAACTGCATTTCCGTCATTTTTTCCAATTCTAATTTTACCAATCTTTTGGAACACGCGGATCTATTTCTATTTTTAATGCGCATTGCTATTTTCGTTCTCTTATGGTTAGGCAATGTTTAAAGATGGAAATATAAAAATATACTTACAGATACAGTTATTACAACGATTCATTGCATGCTAGGCATTTGTTCAATTTCATATAAACTAAAATTATAAGCGCTTGTGCAACCAATAGAAATCTTAAAATGACCTATTTGTAAATATGATGTAAATTCCAACTAGATGTATCTGTACATTGTCCAAAACTAGTCTACTTCTTCGGAAATTAACCTATTTCTTTTATAAGTGGGACAAACGAAAATAAATTATACTCTGCAGTAGATAGAAAATAAATTATTATTTATTATTCCAATTTGAGTAACGCATACAAATGATAGATCTTTCTGCACGGGAGTTCTCCAGTTACGGGAATTTCTGGAAATGTGCCATTAAATATGCAAATCAATTTTTTGCCAAGCAGGTATGATAGAATCCAAAACGGGAGGGCTAAGAATTTCTTTAGCTATTTCTCTAGAATTTTAAGAATGTGGAAGAGGAAAAGAGAAGTTACATGGGACAATTTGTGAGAATGCAATAAGAAAAGGGGGACGGATATGGACGATGTGTTAAGATGAGATCAAGCCTATGACACTCAGTCAAGTGAAGACTGACTTTACGGAATCCAAAAGGAACACAGGGGATGTAGCAAAATGACAAAGCAAACATTTCCCATGCTCGTCTCATTTACGGCCAACAAAGGAAAATTTCCTCATCTCGTGCTGTTGATGTGAGTGAATGAGTCTTTCTATTCTCCTGCTTTAACTTATTAGCTTGGCCTTCCGACAGTAATAGTTGCCAGTTTCATTTTTTATTTCTGAAAATGTTTCTTCATCAAGTCATCAATGTGCATGTTGTGTCGTCGTTGACTTGTTCTTGACTCGACTGTGCAAGTGCAAGTGCAACTATGCACAAGTGCAAGTAAGTAGCAGGTACCATTTACCTAAAAATGGAACACACGTAGTATGTACGCAGCATAACGATGAGTGTCCTCCGTCCTGGGTGTCTAGTCAATGAAAGTACGATATTATGTGGGGGTGCGGGTGATGACTAGCGTTATTTACTTACACTTCGAAAATTTGTATACAAATCCAACTTTCTTTCAAACTGCCTAATCGTAATCATTGTTCTCATTTCAAACAAAGGCAATGAAGGAATCAAATTGGCAAAATGAATAATTGTTTCGCGTTAGAAAGTCACCTTGAAAGTTTTAATTACCAATGATCTTGCAGGTATTTATAATTTGAATTTCACCTAACAGCCACTTCCGTTAATTCACTTGTCTTTATCTGTCTGATCTTGCCGTAATAATAAAAGCATACAGTTTACAGTCCGGTAAAGGATTAGTAGTTTTTATTTTGAAGGATGATTTTAATTTAATAATAGCAATAGAAGATTCGGGAAATCATTGTTGTTTTGTTCATGTCGTTGTCGCATCGTAATGTATGCGTGACTGACTGTGCGCTGTGTGTGAAGAAAGTTAAAAATAGTCGAGGCTTATTCCTATTGCAAAGGTACCTATAAGCACAAGGCAAGGGAAGACAACAACAAACTCACTAATACTACACTATGAAAACCTACCTACACATACCTACATAATGTAATGACAATGCATGCAATGATTGCATAATGCAGACACACACATAATATCTCCGTACTTTGAATGTACTTCGTAGGTCAGCTAGTCAGCATAGCATCTGCATAATAATGAATTTTTATTTCTTTGTTCAACTCAACGTATGTATAGACTCAAGACTATAGATGTATTCAATAATGTTGAAATTACTAAAACCGCAGTTTCCCACTTAGAATAGATGCCAGGTAAATGAAAGAAAAGTGAGCAGATCCATTAAATCTAATTGCTTATCTAAAATTTTGTAATATGGACAAACGCAAACGGTGGATGAAAAATGCTGATCATTTGTCGGCAGGGTATTTTCAAAGGATACGGAAGCTTATATATATATAGAGCCACTTCACCTGCGAAACAGAAGAAAATAGAAATGTCTTACTTATTGTTAGTCCAATCAATGACCGTGAATAAAAATAAAACCAGAGTGAATAGGGTGCACCGTGTAATGGAGGTGTTTAGCTCTTTTAGCTCTCCGATAACCACAGAGAGTTTAATTTCCACCATAACTACGACTGAAGAGAATTACCTAAGTATAATTTGGGATGGAGAACCCTTTAAAAATACCCTTACTTAGTTTGGTCATGTTTGGTCATTTTTACGGACAGGTTATCGGACCCTAAATAATTGTAGGACAAAATGAGGTGCCCATGGCCCATGGGACACCCGAAAAAACTGCAGATCTACCCGGTATTCTTGAATAGACTGAGCTACAAAAGAGCTATATCTATTTGTACTACAAGAATATATAGCTGAAGTTTTGGGTAGAGTTAAAGCGACTACGCTCGAAATAGCTGGAGTATTGCGTGCACCTTGTAGCCCAAATCTAAGGAGAGACAGCTCCGCTATTATGTGGTTGTTTTTAAAAGAGGATTTTGGATTCATTGACATTCCTTTAAAGAGTAGGAGATTATAGTCTTTCCATTTCTAGCCAATTGGGGCTTACAAGTTGTCTTACTTGTAATAACTACGGCTAATTTACAGAGTGGCATTGTGGAAACATTAACTCGGGCGAACTGAACGGATTTGTACGACGAGCATTAACATTAACCGTGGTGCGACGAGCATTTTCTATTTCACACTTCGCTTACATTTACATGGCACTTTCTTCTATTTCTTCCTCCTATGCACTTACTAACGTCTTAATGTGGAGAAAAACTGTAGCTATAATCTGGCTGCACACAAGGTTCAAGATTTCTCGTCTTGCCTTAACTTGATGACTTCACGTCTCCAACAAGACTCGACTTTTCCATGATACCTTGTCACTCCCGCTGTCTTGTCTCGTTAGGCAAGCCAAAGCAAGTTACATACACACCAAGTCATGTCAAGATCTTCCTCCATGCAAAGGGCACAAAAAAGCCTTACAAGCTTATCGTAAGCGATGATGAGGATACTAACCGCTTATTATAGCAAAACTATCTCCGCACCAGCTTACAACATTGCAACAACATAAGGACTGCATATTAATATTACAAAATTACAACTCACGCTTGTAGTGGAGCTAAGCGGAAACTGGTGCATGACACAAGTGCAAGTGTATGGGAATTCGATTGAACAAGAAAAAGCAGAAGCAGTCAGTCAGTCAATAAGCGACGATAAATGAACCGTTCTACTCAGAAATGAATCTTCACACAGATAGACCACACTATGCTCCTCTTTTTGCATACTTCATACTGTTAATGCCAAAAAAAGAATGTGCCTACATAATAAAATTGAGTAGGTGAAGGCAGATATTATGCACCTACTCGTTCTTTTTGCACCACATGATACACTCAAAGGAAATATCATGACCAAACATTGTGGTGGCCATTACTTGACTTCGAAACAATTTTTGGCAGAGTTTTTAAGAGAATTAACAGAAAGAAAACTTAACAATTGCAACTTTGCAAACAGATTGTTCAGGAGCTGAAACACAAGTCATAGAAGTAAACAATAGATAAATTATAATCCATTCATCGATGGTTTCAACATATTATGGCAGTTATGTCTATTACAACTTTGTTAAGGCCTTTGATTTATTTACTCCCACTCACAAAACATCAGATAGTAAATTCGCGGCTTCCTTGCAGTTAAAGATGAATTCGCATTTCTGTCTTTAAAGATGTCAATAGTTTCTGTATATGAGTTGACTAATGGCGTACATAGACGTTTGAGCCATAAAGTACCCTATGAATGACCCTTACTATTTTAAGTGAAACTAAACAAGTTAGGCAAGTTATAACAACAGGTGAAATGACTTATGCCTGGAGAACTTCAGTTCTAACCCTTGCGATTTTACATGGCTATCGTCAATGTTGTCTTAACACATACAAAATTTTGTTTTGTTAGGTTTGACGAGAATCTGGGGTGTCTTGGCAATATTTGGTACTGCTTTTGTTGGTAGATGAAAAGATTATGACATTGTGTGGTCATCAAAGGGTGATGAAGAGTCTGTCGGTAAATGAAGCCATAATAAGAAAGAATGAAACAAAGGGATGCATTTAGAGTTCGGGCCATTAGTCATTTAGAGCCATTTAACCTTTGACAGATGAAGACCAATGATTTCTAAACAACACTCACACCCGCATTAAACTCTCAGTCAGTAAAAAAGTTGTTACTCCTTTTATTACTTGTGCAGTTCTTTTCCCTTCTCCATAATCTTCAGACTCATCTCCTATCTTCACGCTAACTAAATCATCTCTTTCTACTAAATGAGGCAATAATATTTTCTTGTTTAACTTGAAGTGCCTACCTACCACGGTCAATTAAGCTCATCAAAGCAATAACCTAGAAATTGTTATAATTATCTCTATGTTACAATTTAACAAATAGGTAGATACTTCTAATTAGGTACATTTTAGGAGGTACACAATAGGCAATATCATAAATGATACATGAGTTCATAGTAATTGGAAGGAAATGATTTTTTCATTGTAATAAATCCTTATTGCTTGTAATATTAAAAACGCTACTAATTTTTTTAACTGTTATGTTGTGTACGAGCTGAAGCTGAAGCTGCAAGAAACAGATTAGAATAGGAACCTGACACTACATTTTATAAGCTAACATATCGTAGCTCTAAGATAGCGGGACAACACCATGCACGGGTCACTAAGTTGTTTTCTGGATTAAATAATATTTTCTTTGGACGCATAAAATGGCAAGTTGAAAATAACTAGTCTGTATCAGCGAGTTTCCCTACCAGATACATTGCCTTACTATTTCCTATACATTTCCTTACTATTGTTTTTCTATTTTCATTAGCATTTGCCTAATTGACATTGGATTGGAATAAAATATAAATAGTGCTTGAAGATGGAATAGAGAAGCCCACACACTGCTTGACTACTGCTATAAGTAGTATAGCTACTGCAATAAACTGCTAATGTGTTGACGCTAGTACTTATTTACATAACTGTGTTATGGTATTGTAGTGGTATTTAGCATGAGACGACACAGTGAGGAAGAAGAATGCGATGTAAATGTTCCTTTACATGGAGTAGAGTGACACTTGTATTTGTATTTGGACGCAGAGTTTTGGTAGACGGAGAATGCTTGTGTCAGTTCAGATTACTTCATGTCCTATATGCATCCTGGTTCTGAGACAGCTCCTATATGCACCCTACGTATTCTGTTATAGCAAAACGGTATTAGTTAACTACTACAATAGTCAAATAGTAAAAAGACACACGTGCACTTAAAAAAGTCAACAATCCATACACTCTCTGTGTGAGAGAGTTCTTCATCTGCCTCTTTTGCTCTCCTTTGAAAATTGTTTGGGAGTAAGTGTTTCCGATTTGCTATTAAAGTTCATCTGTTGTGTGCGTTCATTTATTATACCATCCAATATGACTTCTACTGTATTATTGGCGATGGATACATGAAATAAATTGGTGTTGGCCTGAGTGTATATTTTCACCTGTTGTTAAGTGGTGTAATATTTGTCCTATGCCCCCATATACTTACGCCATAAGAAATGCATCTTCTTCTGGCAGTAGTGAATAAGACAAACACAAAAGTCAATAGCCAAGTGGAAATAAAGGTAAAGGAACGTTTGTTGTTTGGTATTGAATCGAAGTGGATTTTGTACAAAGTAAAATGTGATGTTTTCCATCTTATCTTCTCCATGATATTTACCTACGCAACAAAGGAACAGCAATAACAGATAAGATACGCAACATAATTTAGGTGACTCACATTCATTGACACTCCTGCACTGCACCTTCTTTGCTGTACACACAGACACATCACTCATTTACTCTCTGCACTGTGTAAAAGCTCCCTTGTTAGTTAAATGCACTGTGTGATGGATTGTTAATGCTGGCTGTGTACAAACACATTCAATAAAAGTACATCAGCCGACAGCCAGATCTTGCTACAATAATTGTACATAATTCGATTTTAGCGAGAGCCTTTTCTTTCTTGTGTGCTGTATTGATAAATGGAAGGGAAAAGGATTAAGGCTAAAGATGTGTATGAGCCATAGAGGGCTGGGTAAATCAATGCTCAACCACAGCCTCTCCTTTGCTGTGAAACAATGTTAACAGACGTCTTGATCTCCTCTGCTCATCTTGTTGTAAATATATTACACTGAGATTAAATCAACAAGAGCATCTTTTCAACATTGAATGAACTCTGCAGTAAATCTACTCCTTCCTCCACTGCACTCTCTGTGAGTGAGTGCTCTGTACTCTACTTGTCTTCTGTACTCGTCTTGTCTTCTGTACTCGTCTTGTCTTATTCCTTCTTCGTCTTTCTTTGCATGTACAAAATGTGCATAGGAGAAGAGACTAGAGAGAGAGACAGATAGGGTGATAGGCTGATAGGCATCTGCTCCGCAATTGCACATCCAGATTCTTCTCTGTCTCAAATCTCATCTTCCTTTTCTCCGCAACGCTTTACAGACAAGCCACTCCACACATGTCTCTTTTGTACTCAAGTCCATGTTCATTTATTCTCTACTACTCGCATCTCGTGTAAATAAAGAGATGGCTATATTGGCTGGCTGCACTATTTATCTACGCACCCTTCTAATTGATACTTTGAACAAATTGTTTTTCTTCTCAATGACTTGCCACTGCTAACATCAAGGCGGTTGCTCGAATTAATTCTAATCGCTATAGATGCGAACAGACAGGCAATCGTCCGAGATTTTTCACCTTTCAAATATATTTCCTTTATATACGCTGAAGTACGAGACATTTCCTATAACATGTATACAGGGTTTAAAATACGGGGAAAAAAGTTATGGAAATTTATGGAGAAATTTGTGGTAACCTCTCGCAGGTATCACAATGAAATAAACTTTACTACTATAACAGGATAAATGTTACCACTTGTAAGTTTGCATTGGTACTAAATGTAATTTCCTTACTTTTTCTCATAAAGATATTTACTTGCAAATAAATAATACATGCTATAATGCGTGTGTGGGTAATCAAGATTTACTGATTCTGAGTACAATGTACCTAATTAATCAGTAATCAATATTTTTTATTTACCTACTCTTTGTATATCGTATGCAGATGTAATGCTAGCTGTCTCTATTTCTTTGTACTTCATTATTATGGTCAAATTATCTTTGGCAGCATTTATTGTGTAATTATGAGAAAACTTTACATATGATGTAATCATAATGTAATAATGTAAGTAATGTAAGAAACATAATGTAATCCTAAGGTAAGTAATGTATTGCCATGTATCCAAGTTTGTCTGTTCATTTCTATCCCTGAATATTCACCAATTTACTTTACTTCAGTCTTTCTATCGGTATGGAAGGAAAAGATATTTAAAGAATTTCAGTAGGAAGTCTGTATATTTGTTACTTTGATGTTTAAACGTCGTTTCTGTGTGAATGCTGATTGCACTGCACTATTTCTGATTGCTTGAGTGAAACCCACATTTAGAAGTGCAAGAATTCATTCTGCCATACGACCACACTAGAGTGAGATGTATATAATATGATGTGGAGATATATAAGGAGTCGAAAGACATTTTCAAGGAGAAACAAAAGATTTGATTATTATCAGTGCGGAGTTTTTGTCATCTCAGAAATTTTACTTTAAAAGAAGTTCATACGTACTCTAGATACAACAGTCGGTATGCTAAACACATACGATATCTAGTATCTTAAACATCTACGAATTCTTTAACCAACTGAAATATGTAGGTATTAAATTTAACAATTGGTTTTATATGTTGTTGGCATTCACAATAAATGCGGCATTAAGTAGCGACTAGTTGTAATTGATGTTCTTCTTTAGTATTTGTTTATGCTGCACGATTAATCATTACTTACTAATAGTAACAATTTGTTTAAGTGTCGTAAGGAATTTGTATGCGAATGGGCGGTTGTCTGCCTGTCCGTTTGTACGATAACTCAAGAACCTTTTCTGATAATAGATTAAAACTTGCTACACGTATTCCAATGGTCTATTATTGGAAGCCTAAGTTGCAAGATGGGGTCCATCGGTCAATTCCTTCATGACCTCTGTCATAATGCAGCCAAGGGCGTTTACATGACAGGGTGCAAGGGAGCAATAGCCCCTTGGCTACATACGGGGGAGGGATTAAAGGACAATTTCCCCCTCAAGGCAATATCTTAGATAAGCCCTAACGATACTTATTTAGGTGCATTGCTAATGGCTAATTTTTTATGTTCAAATCAAGAAATGTCAAATAATTTAAAAAATTGTTATAAAATTCATCTTGTTTTTCAAGGATAGGGTACAATGTTAGTCAAGGGTCGGTTGACTTGTTCACGCTGATAATTTGAAAAATCCTCCATTGTATGTGTTGTATTTTTTTTCTTGTACTGTCTGTATCTATGCCTAATTTGAATTAGTAAAGTTTCCACTTGTTGCATGCAACTGGTCATAAACGTGGAGTGCATGGATTGCATTTTCCTCGTCGTTGCGCTCTGGTTTGACTATGATCAACATCATATAAATAATATTCCTTTGGTCATTCATGGTCGTAAGATTCGATTGCATAATGTAGGTGTGCATGGGTTGCACAGTGTGAACATTTTCAGTGTGCAAGCATTTTATGTATTAAAAAGATGCTCATGGAAAAGCTGTGCTATTAAATGTGCTGAATGGAGAACCTTTTAAGGACAGAGACTTGTCACAAGAACTTAAGTTGGGATTAGACTTGCATTTTCTATTCTAGTATATTCATTCAAGCGTAGCTACATCATTTTCTATAAGCAAACGCATACTGTCACAGAAAGAAAGGTTCAACTACAATCTGTGTGTAGAGTGTGTACTACATAACTACCTATTTCCTTACTCATCCTTACAACTTACAATACCTACTTGAAATTGAAAATATATATTTGAAGAGAAGGATGTTAGTATATAGAAGTCCAGCCCAAATTAAAAATCCGAGAGTATGCGGATGTAAATAAGACTAGGATACAATTCACAGGTTAAGCATATATTATTGCTGCTTCGTGGATGTTAGTTTTG
Organism: Pogonognathellus flavescens; assembly: GCA_019776165.1. Classification (NCBI taxonomy): domain Eukaryota; kingdom Metazoa; phylum Arthropoda; class Collembola; order Entomobryomorpha; family Tomoceridae; genus Pogonognathellus; species Pogonognathellus flavescens. The sequence goes on along the minus strand of JABASD010001228.1, from coordinate 8,542 downwards.
CAAATAATTTATGGAAGGAGAGTAATAACAATTAAGTTAAGAGAAATAATGTAAACGACATAGAAGCTGAGTCTGGTCTATGTATAAAAACATTGAATAGTCTCTAGTTGAATTTAAACTGTTCTTGCTGTGTGCTTCCTGCTTCGCAATTTTTCACTATGCTGTCTCATAATCGTAAATTGAGTCGAGTCAAACTGTTTTGTTGGTGCGACAGAGACACGACGACTCGTGCATTTCATTAGGTAATTCTGCAACAGTTTGATCTTCTACCAAATTGCTAAGCAGCTTCAGCTCGCTAAGGCTCCCATGGGCTTTTCGTATATGAACCAGCTGGAAATTGTGGAAATATTTTGAAGCATGTAATCAAACCTGACTTAACCCGTACATACTTCTTCTTGTACACGCAATTTCAACAGCATTTAATTCGTGTGTGTATGAGCGTATAGAACTAAGTAAAACTTTCCATTTGAGTAACTGCAGGGTTAAGTATGCGCATACAAGACCCTACTTTTAATCTCCGACATAAATTGTCGCACACCGTGCGGCACTCTTTAGGGCGACTAATTTTGGAATTATTCCTATTTAAATATTTTACTCACCCACTAAGGTATTTTTAAAACTTGGAGATTATTGCTCGTAAGTTGGATCGTTTCAATTTGAACAAGTACTCATCTTTTCTCTTATTCTCGTTCTGTAACAACGTTATGTACTTACAGTAATGAATGCGCAGATGGTATAATACATCTAAAGAAAATGAAAAAATCTTAATTTGGTAGAATGACTCACCTCCATGGCCTTCCTTTAATTCTATCCATTTTAGTTAACTGTTAAATGTACACCGTGTTCGTCCACAATGTCCGTGTTTGGCAGGTTGTTGTTCTTTATCGCTCCTCGTGTACACAAAATCATGCACGACACAGATACTCGAAAAACTTTAGGAAATCTTATTCTCGGATAACTTTCATATGAATATGAATATTATTTATGTACAATGCAGACTCCCTTAGCCAGGAAATGAAAATGCGTATGTCTGGTTTTAATGTTATCACTTCTGTACTAATTTCTGTAAGTTCTCATTTTGAGTATGAAGTTGCACATTGCCCCGATAGACACAACTTCAGCAAGACACTTTGTTTGTGTGTCTGTCACAGGTCACAACAACAGTCACGAGGAAATGACAATCGTAGTCCATTTGCGTTTTATTGGATTTTGTTGTTAACCAGCTCTGTAGGTATAGGTACGTTAATTGAAAAAGAAATTTGAGGTGAGGTTATAAAACAACATTTATGTGAAGAGCGACAGAAGGAAAAGAAAGGTTGTGACGACTGACGAGTGAGCCGCTTTGGAGTTAGAGAGCCACAAAGACAGAATTTTCTCGAGTGAAAATGTTTGGGAATGTAAATGTATTTTGCTTACTTACGGCTTGTGCTGGGTTTACTTTGTGTGAGTATTAAGGTGGTGTGTAGAGATGATGTGATTACGTGAGTGACTTTGCGACTAGAACTAGAAGCACTGAATGAAGCACCCACGAGGATCAAGAACAGCAAATAAAATTTAAAATGTGATAATGAAGGAGTATAAAGAAGACTTTTATGGTGAACGAGTCCAATTGAACAAATCCTACAATTCCAACTCTCAATTCCTCACTCCGCTTTTCTTTTCTTATGGACGTCTCTCGTTGAGTCTCTGGTGGGTGCACTGTGGCAGTGCCAGACTTTACCTCAAGTAGCGATGTATTTCTCGACTGACTCAGAAACTGAGAACAATTCTTTTGTGAAATGAAATAAGTTTGACATTTACTTGAACTCACTCACAATCAGTCACTCACTTTGCATCATCATGCAGAACTAAATAAACAAAGACAAAGAGATATGCGAACAAATGAGATGCTTTTAAAAATTGTGAGACGACTGGCTTGTGTAGTGAGTAGTGCGAGTAGTGACGACTTAGTGAGCAACACTCCACCGCTTCCTTTCGAGTTTGAGCAGTCAAGAAGCAGCAGCAGAAGAAGAAGAAGAAATGGAGAGGACTAATAGACACTCACACGATGATCATTGCGTAGGATGAACTTTGCTCTCCACATACAACCAAACCAAAAGCAACAAGTTTAACTTTTCTGACTCTATGTTTATTTCTTTTTTACATTGCTTCCACTGCACAACAAACTCAACGAGTTAAAGATAAAGTTCAAGAGACACACGGCTATTCTCTGACTCGACTCCTTCTTTCCACACTTCCTCCAAACCAAACAGCTACACACACTTATTTGCTGACCCTTTTCAGCCACCTCAATACAGCAAAGGCTTAATCAACCCGCCTGTAATGAGATGTAACGCTAATTGTAGCAGACGTAACAAAACCCATGCAATTAGCACCACTTGCACGTAATAAGTGCCACAATCAACTAAAAATGTCTCAATTGTAATGGTGGGAGTCGTGAGTGACTGTCGTGTTCTTGATATAGAATCTTTATTACTTGCAATTAGTCAGCTGAACAAGTTCGTGAGATTCTCAGAGCATATAAAGCCGAGATTGGGTGGATAAAATGCTTCTGTCAAGAATCTTGTCTCCGGGAAAGTACATTAGATTCATAAAAATACACTCTATTTCCTTTCTTGCTACCAATAAGTTCCACTAATTTAATTAGAGCTGCTATTACCGAAATACTAAAAATAATTACATCGAAATTGACTGTGGAAAAAATTATTTGTCATTGTTTCGTTGAGAGTTTTTCGCGTTTTTATAGGTTCCACGTTTCGGTTGTACTATTACCAATACATCGACAGAAACCTAAATTGCAGATGCAAATTATTCAACAACCTACTACCACTACCTATATGTATGTACCATTTAATTTCCTATTTATATTTTCCCTGCACCTTCCTGTTCACTAATAAATGTGAATACTGAATAAAACACTATCAGACAAGTGTCAATGTGACTAGTGTCTGATAGTGTTGTGGTATTATGTTGAAATTGTCCTTCCAATGCATATAAGGTAACAATGAAATACTGAATGAATACTTTCTTACGTCTTACACCGTCTTTCCTTGGGTGCCGTATGAATATTGAGTAGGAAAGATGCAACAGGTTCCCGTGCCTTTATCTTCTGTATGCTCTCACTGCTCTGATAGCAAAGGAGCCATGTCGAAAAGGAAATCCATGAAAAATATCTCAGTAATGAATTTGTAAATTAAATGTGAAACGCAGAAGCCGGGAAAAACAGCTTTGATGCTATGAGACGGTCGGCAATCTGTGACACAACATTTATAGTAAAACTTTTACTTTATAATATTGCGTAAGGTATGAATAAGAAAATATGGTTCATACCGGCCATGTATTATTGTTATGGTATGTTTTCTAAAGAATTTCACCAAATACTTTCACATGATTTAGTAGGTAGTATGTACTTATGAATATCTTCAGCCTAAGGTTTCCCAACTTCATTGTTTGTGACACTTTCAAAATTCCCTACGCGCTACGCCGTTGGGAGAGGAACAGATGAAACGAATGCCATTGACGAGTCGAGCGTTACATATTGTACTAAAGGCTATATACAAGTGGTTGAAAATAGTTTATAGATTTATCGTTGCTTATGTCCAAATTGAAGGAAATTGAATGTACCTACTACCTACCTGCATTTTATTGTTAGTGCTTTTGAATAATTCAGACGCACAACTGAAATCATTGATGGAATTGAAGAAGAAGAGTTCCATGTTCATTTTATCTTTGATCTCTCACTTCCTTAACTTTTGTCTCTATCAACTCTCTGAAAAGCATTGTATTGTAAGAGATACGGTAGATTTCTGATTGCTGAGAGTGTTCTAGCAGAAAGGTTTACAAAGGCAGTTGTGGCACCATCATCGACTTACTTACCACTTAAGGCCAACACGCCCTACCCATATTAATACTTAAGTATGAGTGCATTAACTGCTATTACCAATCAATAAATCTAGAAATGCGACACAGCAAATACCGACGGGATACTTCTGTCTTGTCCATTAAAGAAAGCTTGCATGCAAACATTTACCCATTGCAATAATTGTCCGTCCTCTGGGTAAATGCTCCGTGTACAAAAAGTTACGAGGATTATGTTGTGTGAGAATTGCTCCACTTTTTGTCTTGGCGGTTGCTCGTAATTTTCCGTTTGTCAATGAATATGCAAAAGACTTGAGATAATCAGATACTGTAGGTGTAGTTAGATAGTTGGAAGAGGCGCTCCGCTAATTGATTGAGTCGATGGGTGTCTAAGGTCATCCAGGGTATACTTTTATCCGCAAGAAGAAAGTAAAATATAGCCTTATGCAGCTTATAAAATATCTGATCACTGATTGAGAAGGGAGATAACGACTGGGAGATGCTACCAGAGTGTACACGTATTGTACTGTAAGTAGTTTGCAGATTCTGGTTTATCATTTTATTGTATAGGCGACGAATGGATGCGTCTGCTAATAAATAATTGGAAATGGCATAGCTATGAGCTATAATATTAATATAATGGCCAATGAAATTCTAAAGGAGAGATACATTGGATGTTGGAAGTCTTGGAAGGAATGCTGCAGCCTGTGAGGAGAGTGAAAGAAAGATGTAGATTATTAAGCAAAGTCTTATTAGGCTTAAACTCATTCTGATTTGCAGATAGAAATGTCTCCTCGAGTACTCTTGACTGATTTATTTATTACACTGCTGCTGTGTTTGTCGCACTACTTCTTTTTCTTCTTCTTGACTTGCTTTGTGGCTGTGGCTGCTGCAAGTACGTGGCAGAAAGAAAGAATAGCTAAGACGAATTTATTTGGTGAATGAAATGATACATTCAAAAGAGATTGCGTAGAGGCAGAATTCTCTGTGAGACGATGAGTTAGTATTCTGTGTTTAGTGGTGGTGTCATAGTGCTATTTACTTGTAATGTAATACAGCAGCAGCAAGAAGATCCTTTGGGTTTGGAGGAATATGTTATAGCAATAATAATTTGAGATACGAAGTGTAATGTGTATGTAATTTGAATGGTGAATGTAATAAATGTGGGGAAGTGAACGCTCTAATTTAACTAAAATGTAAAAGTGAATGAAATTACCAATTTACGTATGTATTTGTATGGGAAATGAATTGTGACAATAAAAAAGAGGCTGTCAGGGGAAGTGCAGCTGATGCAGACTGCAGACATTTGTTTTGATAGAGGAGATCAAAGGTTATCAACCCGGACGACAATAACAACGACGACAGTCAACCAGTCAACTCACAACTAAAACAAGAGTCCATTCCTTAAATACAGAACAGAGATATACACACAGAGATACATTAAGTATCTACATACCGTTCAATTGGAAGTACATTGACTTAAGGGTGGACGGTGAAGGATAGTTACACTGTCTAGAGCTTCTTCATTTGGTCTCAGCTATTATCATCTGCTAGTTTGGTTAATTAAGTGCCGTTTTTCAACGGGAGGTCGGATTAACTTGTACAAAGACAATTCGTACAAAACAAATCCACTTTCACTTTTTCAATTTTTTTTCCATATGGACTTTGGAATCTGATTTTAATTTAGTTAGTTTCACTACTATGTAGAAAAATCAAGAAATACATTTTTTTCATTTTCCCAATAATAGTAAATTGTTAGTTTATGCCATGTCATCTAGGATCATTTTCTCATTTGGCGACGGTTTCGAATTTTCAAAATATTTTTAAGCCCGGCGTGTATAGATCGTATTGCCTCATTCTCTACAGGCAGCCTCACCTTAAATAACATGGCTCTTTCCTATCTCTGTACGTGTATTTTTCTGCACCCACTGGAACATTTTCAGTTGTCTCCCACCACATTAACTTCATTTAGCCATAAATTCGTATTAGCCATATATCACTCGATGGTCATGCATTTATACCGCAAGAGTTACTACTAATATCTATGTGAGAGATGCGAATAAACAGCGAAGAAAGTGAAGGATATCTCTTTGTCTCTTCTAGAAAAGTATTCTCAGTTCTATACTGTCCCTTTGTTTCCTTCTTTCATTATCAGCATGAAACAAGGGTCTACGGAAGCGTTTGTTTTGCTTGTTTCATTTTGTCAAAATTCAGATGTGTGGTCTTTGAAGGAACTAAGAGTGATTGTCAACCGCTTTGAAGAAACTAGACTGGTTGTCATATTTGACGGATTAGACGACTTTAAAGACATTGGGTGTATCGGGGTGGTTGGTTGGTTGGCAGAACTGTGACTCAGCTTGGCTTTGACTCGGCAGCGAGTTGTTGGGTGACGGAAGGAAAAGAAAAATGTGAGATGAAGGTTTGAGTGATGATGATGGTGGGCGATAAAAAGATGATGATCCTTTCCTTCATCACTTTAAATCACATCAAATGAGCTTAATTCAATTTTGGAACACGAGTGCACGAGCAGGCTATTTATACCCGCCTCATACTCTTCATGGCCCTTCAACGAAAAAAACATGTTGCATTTCAAACTTTCATGCATTTACGCTTTGCACGCTCACACTCCCCGCACCACGCGTTAAAACCTACTCGCAGTCTATTCATGCACTTTAACTCAAAGAACATAATTCATGTATTTCATATATGAACCATTGTAGTCGTATCAGAGAACTTTTTGACATGAGGACAACAGAAGCGCAAACTAAGCATAAAAGTCGACAGTTTTGTGCATAATAAATTTGGTTTATAAATAATACCATCTGCAGTTTAAAAAAGTTTAGTGAAATGGACATAGCCGGTTGAGGCTACTCTGAAAAATGTTTGGGTGAATACCGCAGCCAAGTTCCCATGAGATGAAGGTTATATTAAACGATGTGTCTTTCTGTATGAGTCACAATGGTGATTTGAGTAATTGGGTTCACATGACGGGTTCCTAAATACAAGTCGCACCAAGACAGCTTTGACAACTTCTCACACTTCATAATCCTTAGTTTTTATTTAGCAATATTAGCAGAGGCTTGAGATTTCACATTTCATACATTGGATGACAAAAATGTCAATTAAACGTCCTCGTCCAACTGAATAGTTCTCAATCCTCTCTACAGATGCACTTTTAAGCATCACATGTCATACAATCAATTAGCATTGAAATTGTAATTCTTCAAATTAGAACATTTGATTACATGGGCGGCCTTCGAGGCTTCCTACCGACAGCACAAATTGGGAAAAAAATCTTTGGGTTCAAAAATCTTCGGGGTTGTGATTAGAAGAGTGATCATTGATCACTCATCGATGTTCACCTATCTCTGTAGAAGTATTTACTACTTACTACCAACGGTTAATCACTTTTGTTTAAAGAATCTTCCCGATACTTAATCATTTTTATAATGAAATGTCTGCTATGCGAAAACTACAGTAGTAGCCATGAAGTATATATAATATTAGTAATACTTACAAGAGTTTACTTTGAGTGTAATTATAATGCAATCTGTTTTTACATAGTTCAATGCATGATTTTAAATGAATGATTTCAATGAAGATTGCTCTGAAGAGTTAACGCTGTCAGGGATATAGCTCATATCAAGCACGAGCACTTGAATTATTAAGAAGTCTTTAGGATGAAACTGAGTTTCAAACGGAGTAATTTTAGAAATCAAGTTTTATACATCAAATCACATAGCCATAACTTGCTAACAGTATGTATGTAGGTATATCTTTGCTGTCCTTTCGTTTGTGTTTTAAGTAGATAGTGTGTGTAGTGTTTTCAGTTTCAGAGATCGAAAGCTGAAGAAATCTACTAAAATCCCGTCATGATGGAGACGAAGTTGAAAACAGTTTCATGATGATAAGGTTGTGTTTGCCCTAATGATCTGCGTTAGCCAAGTCGTGCAATTTTTTGTGGAAGTACGACACATTCGTTACTCTTATTATTAATAATATGCAAGAAAATTTTTCAACAGATTCAATGATTCAGATTCTTTACATAATTTGTCCACATTCAATGTTGAGTTCTACGTGAATATTACTGGAATATGCTTGATGATATACAGGGTTACCACTTAAAAAATGGCACGAATTTTCACCGTAATTTATTAAGTGATGGAACTTCGTGGAAGCACTTTATAGGAATGATCTGACCGTCTGTCTGTCTGTCTGTCCGTCTGTCTGTCAACACACACAAACTGTGTGCAAAAGTTCACCCTGAAGGAGAGGTCATGGAGAAAAATGACAAAGTACAAAGTTGTTCCCCTTCACCTCAGCTACAATATGGCGAGGTCAACATGGGGTCATGAGGTCACCCCAAGGTCAACCGATAAAAACTAAAAAATTTATCCAAAATGATAAAAATTAGTTTTCCCCCTTCACCTCAGCTACAATATAGTAGCGTCAAAACAGGGTCACGAGGTCATTCCAAGGTCAATTGATAAAAAATCGCCAAAACGGTCTCCAAATCATCAGAAAACTTGTCTCACACCTTCCAAAGTCATTCAAAATTTGGCGCAATGCACCCAAGTTATTAAAAGTTTGTCGCGTTTCACCCCAAGTTATTGCAAGTTTGTCCCATTTCATCCCCATTACACCGTTCCATCACTTTAATATATGCGTTTTACTATGGTTTATT